>SNQJ01S0024118.1:187880-205427 GCA_010110895.2 Picea sitchensis | reverse complement strand
GTCTAAGGCTGGGAGGTTCGTGGAAGGCCTGCACTTGGTTGGTGATTTCTACAGCTGTTAAAAGATAAGTATTTGAATTATGCTTTGATCATGTGGTGCATGACCGTGTTGTTTATGTATCATGTTTTCCGCTATGTAAATGAATTATTATTAAAATCTCTGGAATGTTTAATTATAGCAGTAACAATATATGTTTTACTCTGGAATTTAAATGTGTTTAATTGTTTAAATGCATGTGGAGTATATACTGGACTGTATGTGTTATGTGAAAAGTGTGTACAGATTGTTACATAGTGCGTTAAAAGCCTTGGTAAGCAAAAAGGTACACTACACATGGGGTTATAGAGAGTGCCATATATGTTGGAAAGGTCTCAATTTTTTTTTCAAATATATATATATACTATGATTGCATTTGAGCTAGGTATTCAAAGTAAAAATTCCCTCAAATATAGGGCATGTGAATTGAGCATAAAAAATACAAAAAAAAATATTTCCAACAATATCTATCTTGAAATATTTATCTTGGAAATCTGTAGTCTCCCCCCTATATTTGAAATCAATTCCAACAATATTTCCAACATAAACATACAACACTATTAAACACCAGAACATTATTGAACATTATTGTCGTATAATCATATCCACAAAATTTAATCATAGTAAGAAAGAGACAAGAGAAAAAGAAAGAGACAAGAGAAAAATAGTACATAAGATATATGTGGTAAAACCCCAATGTGGGGAAACAAATATGGGAAGGTATTTTCTTCTTTCTTATTCATAAATATCCAATATTATACTTGAAATACCACACATCACACACCATATTCATATCATTTCAATGTATATGATCACTATGTGATTGTTCATTTCAATGCACCTCCACAAATGCTTTACCCTTTACAAATATAATACTTTTTCTTGTGTATTTTATGGGTTCCTCTTACCTGTATTATATACCAAGATGTATGGAGGTATTATATCCCAAAATACATGTGGGATAAATTTAATTTCACCTCTTTATATAATGAATGTTAACAAGAGTATATTAATTCATGATGGATGTGGGATAACTCTTTTACATAAGAGTAGACATTATAACCTTCCAAATTAATACATTCCAAAAAAATCACACAAGTCATCATTACATATTCCAACACTGCCCCTAAATGATGACTGGGGAGAAGGAACACTTATGGAGGAATATGGAATAGAAATACCTTCCAACATTCCCTACAAGAATAAGCAAGAAAATATCTTCCAGAGGAAGATGACATTATATTGACATCCCCCCTTAATGACAACTTCTATAATTTCCCATAATATGTGTACAAGAACACACTTTGCCTCTTGGATTTGATGAAAATAATAACAGCTTCTCATTGAATCATGGAATTTCTCTCGAACCAAGTTCTACGATAACTCTTATAGAAAACCACAACAATGTATAGAAACATAAAATGACTAATACAAGAGAACATGTGTCTAGGATATAGTCATCACAACTATAACTCAATTTGTATCTAAAATAACTCTTTCAGAACACCACGAAAGTGTACAAAAACCTCAAATGGCCAACACAACAGAACATTTGGTAAGAATATAGTTGTCCCAACTAGGATGACATGGACAATAGTATTGTACTGGACCATATTATGAATACAATAACCCTATATCTATAGATAGAAGTATTTCCAATAGATAATGTTCACAACCAAAGAACTCTACCGAAGATTACATTGTGAATACAAGACCCCAATGGTCTATCCATAAAAAAATGAGCCCCAAAGATAATCATCATGACTTTACAAAAGAATATGGCACTTCATTACATTACATTGATATTGGAATATGGTGATATGCAATGTAATTTCATTACGTTACATCACATTCCCTCTTATTACAACTTCAAACATCCCAGATAATGTGGAAAACAATTTGAAACTTAGTTTTTGTCAAGGATAAGATGAAGAGAGGAACAATGTAAGAAGCCATTACAACTGCAATCAAACCCTCAATAAGATGAAAGAATAAAAAACTTGCAACTTTCAAGAATCAATGCTAAATGAAAAAATCAATTTTCTTAGAAACTCAAGATATGAATAATTTGCAGAACCAAGCTATCCCACAACTCTTCACAAAACAAATATGTGGATAAAGTCAAGCAAATAGATAAATAATTTGCACACAAGAGCTTCCAAGTGTAAATCATATGATTATCATGATAAGCCCATAAAAAAATGAATTTCTTTTTCCACAACAAGGGTAATAAACAACATATAAATAAAGAGCAAAATATGCTTAAAATAAAAAAAGATATCTCTTTAAAAATCTAGCCATTAAGTGACTAATCCTTAATCATTGGATGGTTTCTTGTTGTCACCATGATAAAATTATAGAGATACATGATCATCAAAATGTAAAAAAATATTTTCCACACAGATAGGTTAGTGACAAGTGAAAATAAGTAACAATAGGCAATCTCTACAAACATGATGGAAAAACTAAGAAACTATACCCTAATGCAAAAAAAGAAGAAGCTAATGACAAGAATAAACATAATTTTTCTTACCTATGATGAATGTTGGAAGTAACTTACCTTGTTTATGAGATGCCACACTACAAAAAGCCACACTAGAAATTAACTGCAACAAAAATCTACATGGAAAAAACACGTTGGAAATAACCTTGAGCACTAAACCATCTATACGGTATTCCTTGAAAGAGAAACACCACCATATGACCTATATGGAGGATGAAAGGGATTCCCAAAACATTATAGAACAACCAATCAACCAAATGAAACCTATAATAAGATAGATCTTAGTACCAATTAGATGAATCAGAGGTCTGAACTATCAATTGCACATTTAGGAAGCAAAAAATTGCATACTAGTTGAGAAAAAATGACTTTATAGGTAAGGAAATAGTTTTTTTAGAAGAAATTGGCCTTGTAGCAAGAGAAATCGCCCTCTTAATAGTAAAATTGATCCTCCATATGAAAAATCAAGGCTCAGATATGAAAAAGAAGGAATTTGTACAACAAAAAATGTTAAATAGAAGTACCATACAACCGAAAAACATGATTTGTATGGCCTCAATATGGAGAAAGGGTTGGATTTTTAGTTAGACACCTAAAATATGCACCCAATAAAAACATTCCACACAAAAAAATCTTCGAGATCAAAATTTATTATCTTTGGAAGAAAAAATAGGTTCAATAAAAAAAACAAGGCTTGGTAAAATGCAAAACCTATAAATTAGCCGAAAATACTTTAGGTTACAAAAAATAAATTTGCTAAGTTAAGCTAGGCTAATTAATTCAATTTTTAGCAAATAGAAGCCAACTTTAATGAACCAATACTACATTTTAGCTTATTTGTTTATTCTAGAAACAATGGTGAGGTCATATTTTAAACAAAATGCACATAAATGTGAGAAATATGGAAAACAAGGGTTATGGTTTTGAGAAAAATTAAAATCTCAATCTTGTAGTGTAAACAGTAATTAACAAAAAATAACAAAAAATTACAGAAGGAGGTATAACATAGTAACCATCTATTATACCATGTTAGAATATTGAGACATGAATAAAAAAACAATAATATTAAATACCATAACCTTACTATTCTATCATCTTATCCATATAACAACAAAATTTAATCATATTAAGAAAAATATTTTAATCATATTAAGAAAAATACTACCACTTGAACTCCCACTCATCACAATTCATATTCACTTCATTCCAATGTATATGATCACTATGTGATCCTTCATTTCAATGTACCTCATGGGTCTCTCTTACCTCTATTATATATAACAAAAGGTATGGAGGAATTACATCCCAAAATACATGTGGGGTAAATGTAATTTCACCTATTTTTATAATGAATGGTAACAAGAGTATATTCCTTCATGATGCATGTGGGATAACTCTTTTACATAATATAGAAATTATTTCCTTCAAAATTAATACATTCCAACAATACCACACAAGTCATCATTATGTATTGGAATAAATGGCTTGAGAAATGTTGTATTTGAGGTAACTTATAATTAATTTTTTCTTTAAGTGTAAGAATTTAGCCATTCCTATTAATTTATCAATGTTAATTGCAACTGTATTAATTACCATATAATTGTGTTCTTACAATGACCTTCATCACAAGAAGAAGAAGAACATGATGATGATGATTATGTCATGGCTTCAAAGGACCACCACAATGTTGGAGAAATATAAATCTTTGATAATCCTTTCTCAAGTAAAAATCTTTTGTTTTATTTGTGTACTTTTATAGCTAACCTTAATATTTCCCTAGGATTGTTGATTTGGATTATATAGAAAATAAAATGAAAGGAAGGAATATGAATGGTAACACACACACATATGTATTATAGATATAATAGTGATATAATGAAACCTAAATTATATTAATGAATGAAGAAGGAAAACATTGTAAAATGCAAAGAAATACAAACTAGATAGAATGATGGTATCTTATCTCTTAAGAGAGAGTTGTCAGCTATGCTCATTCACAAGAAGACATTACAATAGGCCGAAAATGGAATTTCAACAAAAAATACTAAATCCCAAGAGGAAAAATCCCTAAAGATCCAAAATCATAACTTTAGGATATTAAGTTCCAAATGGATTGTGGGTCCGAAGGTGGCTAGTTGATACGTCATCTTCCCGGGGGCAAAATGTTTTCATATAATATTCATTTTGGGTGCATAGTAGATCATTGGAAATATATAATTAATAATTACAATTGTTTGCAAGATTATAAAGGTCATGGCCACTCGAATCCCTTGAATGTCCAAAAAATATCATTTAAGGCCTCAAAACTGTTGATGTTTGGACAACATCGGGAAGACATTGTCTAAATATAATAATTAATAATATAATAATTAATTGATTATTAACTATAGTATATAATAAGTAAATAATAATAACAAATAGTTATTGATTATTCAAGGGACGCATCCTTTCATGGATGGTCACCTTATGTTCCCTATATATGGAACACTCATCATTGTAATAATACATCGATCATATCTTATATGAACAACAACAACATGGTATCAGAGAAGGACTGGTCTAACTCTCTTACAGTAGGGCCCAGGATCCTGTAAAAAAAAAAAAAAGTTACTTCTTGTTCAATGGCTAGTTCATTGGATTCAACGGATTCAGACACTCTCTGGTATCTTTGGGACACAGATGCCAATGCAAGATGGGGCACCAGGATTTGGAGTTGGCGCATTCAATGATGAAGAGTGGTCAACGTTAGCTACAACACTTGGATCAAGATGTAGAAGCCATTATGGATCAAGGAGACTATATGTTATTGGTGGTCGAATATATAGATTCGAGCACAACAATGTCTACGTGTATGATCCAGAGATATATCCAGTCGAGGGGTTGTTGTCGCCACTGTTGATGGAACAATTTATTTTTGGGGGTTTTCTTCCACGATCTCCCACTTTTTATTGTCTATCAACACCTTTGGTTTGAAAACCAAACAAATATGTGATTCCTTCACTGTTCTGTTCAAGAGATCAATCATGAGATGTATTCTCATGCTTCAGGTCATGGTTTTCATGCTTTCTGCTAGTTCTAGTACAACCTTGGAGGATTCGGTTGCGAGGTTCATGCATGGTGTTTTTAGGTTATCTCACAAAGAATGTCATTCCTAGAATCAAGTGATTTATCATCACTAATTTGGATGTGTTGCATTGTGGAAATACAAAAGAATGAATATTTTGAACACGAGCTTCCATATTCTTAATTTAAAATTGGATCAAGAATACCTGAGCCTTAGAGTTCAGGAACCCATACAAAATTTCTACGCAATATGTGCAATAATGCATCGCCTTCCAATATATATATATATATGAACAAGAGCACCAACACATCCCGGAGATGGATAGATCATGGTGGTCGATGCACCCCAACAATCAGGCAAATAACATGATTGGTTTTACCGGATGTGATAAACCATAATGATGTTCTGTTGACATATTTGGCAATGCATTTTGTACACACATGGATGCCATGAATGCATACAATCACCTTCAGAGGCTAGATGTTATTTTTGGTGCTGATATAACTGAAAAAATGGCATTTGTAGAGCCATTGCGTGAGCCTGACAAAGAGATTATGACCCAAGTCAAGTCAATGTCTGTTGATGGGATCCCAACATTTTGGGATGAGGACTAAGTACTACGAGATGCTACATTGGGTGCACTTTTTCATCTTATAACAAATCTCAGTTCGTGTGCGGGCCTCTGAAACGAATGGATGCAATCAGATGAGTTGAAAGGTTTCCACCAATGCTTTGGGATGCACTGAAAGCCTGGGAGTGTTACACACGAGAAGGATGATCACACACTTACAAATTCAACATAGTATAGAAATATAAACCAGAACTATATTGTTTGGTTGAATTAGTTTGGTGGCAGACCATAACTATATGTTTTGGATTTGATGGCAATAATTCTTTGCTCGTTATTATGATTGAAGAGGTATCAAATAGGTCTCACAAGTGGTGGTCATAGAGGGTGACAATGGAATTGACTATTCTAACTATTGTTATTGTGTTGATCCTTACTCTCTTTACATTTCGGGAAACTAAGAAATGACATGATTCCAGTTTACCCACATTCATCATTTTAGCTAGAATGGTGGTTCTCCTTGTCTTTATTCTCATTTAGAGTGGAGATACTTAAAAGACATAGGGAACAAAAGCATGGTTGGTGTGGCAACAACTTTTTTGGACCAGTGTTCCTTTAGAAAGAGGGAGCCAGTTGGCTCATGCAGAGAGGAAGACATGGAGGGAAAGACCTTCCAACATGATGTCAAGGAGAGACATTTCTAGAAATGATGCTCAGATTCTAGGAGCATTATACCTTCGTGACAGGATCATACCAGATTGCAGAGACAATTCTACTGATCATGGATACAACCATTCACAGAACAAAAGTTCTTATAAGACTTTGAGGAACATGATTCCCGAGGAGGCCTTCACCAGAGTGGAGCTTGAGGTTGGAAACTTCAGGATATTTGGGTTTCTAGTATACATTCATGTACACAAGGAGAAAAGGATCAATCTAGACCCTTCAATAAGAAAGGGTACATCTATGGGGTACAATGAGTCTTTGAAGGAATATCGGATCTACATCCCTGGTCAGAGACAGATTGAGGTGACCATATATGTTACCTTTGAGAGGAGGTATCCTTTAAGAGATATAGAGGGTCTCACATGGAGATTGATCAGATTGATCCCATCAATCTTGTATCTCTAGTTAATGTTTCTAGAGATACTGCAATAGGTCAGAAGATACTTGCATGGAATCGTCTGACTCCGCAGGAGGCAGAAGGACATACATATCCTCATTGTACCTTCCAAGATAGAAAGAGACTTTAGAGATACATATGCTATGCCACAGCTAAGATCCACATCATTCATTTTGAGCTTTCCTGTTATGAGGAGACAACTAGTCATCCAATATGGAGAGATGCCATGATGGAGGAGTATCAGTCCATCATGAAGAATGATGTGTGGGATATTGTTCCAAGACTTGAAGGGAAGTATGTATTGACTTCCAAGTGGATCAATAAGATCAAACACATACCTAATGAGAGTATGAAGAAGCACAAAAAAATATTTGTTTCCAGAGGATTCTCTCAGGTGAAGGGAATAGATTATGAGAATACATTTTCTCCTGATGGTTTCATGATACATGAGAAGGACTCCCATGTGTGCAGGTTGAATATGGACTTGTATGGAATCAAGAAACCACCTTGATCTTGGTATGCAAGGATTGATGGACACCTAATGATTTTTGGGCTTCAACAAAAGTGTTGTCGATATCAACCTATACTACAAGATTGTTAACGGTGAGGACCTCATTCTGGTCCTCTACGTTGATGATTTATTCCTCACCGATACAAAGATCCTTATTATTGAATGAAAGTATGTGTTGGCCTATGAGTTTGAGATGAAGAAACTTGGTATGATTCACTACTTCTTGGGACTAGATGTGTGGCAAAGAACTGATGAGATTTTCCTAAGTCACGGGAAGTACACAGTTGAGATATTGAAAAAGTTTGGGATGCTAAATTGTAAACCCATGGCTACACCAATGGTGAAGAATCTGAAGAAACTATATGTGTCTTATTTCGATTCCGATGAGATTGATCTAACCCCGTACAAACAATTGATTGTATCATTGATGTATCTAGTTAACACCATACTAGATATTTTCTATGCAGTGAGTGCACTTAGCCATTTTATGAGCAAACCAATATAGGCACACTAGATTGTTTTGAATCATGTGTTGAGATACTTGCAAGGCACAATTCGAAATGGCCTGGGATATATTTCCAGTGTTCATATGATATGGCAGGAATATATTGACTCTGATTGGGCAGGGAGCGTGGTGGACAGAAAGAGCACCTTCAGGTGTTGCTTCACTTTGGGATCTTCCATGGTTTCCTAGTGTAGTGGGAAAAAAACTTCTATGGATTTGAGCATAACAAAAGCAGAGTAGATTGCATTAAGTATGACGGTCCGTGAAGCAGTGTGGCTTCACAAGCTCCATGCATATTTAATCGAACATGTGCTGGATTCCACCATTATTCATTATGGTAACTAAAGTTGTGTGAAGATATATGATAATCTAGTGTTTCATGAAAAATCGAACCACCTTGAGATCAAGTACCATTTCATCCAAGACATGGTGCAGAGGAAGGAAGTATTGGTGAAATACCTTCCTACAGATGAGGAGGTTCCTGATGTTCTTACCAAACCAGGATGAAGTTTAAGTACTTCCGTGATAGGCTTGGTGTGGCAGAGAATTCCTCCCTCACTGAGAGGGAGTGTTGATGTTTGCAGCTTCCTGAGACATTCTTCAGATCATACTCCTCTGTGACTGATTTTATTTGATCTGTGATGACACTTATCCGAGAAGGGATAAGTGCAGTTGGGATTATAACCCAATGCCCCGTGTGGAGATCACATGAGGACATGTCAAGGGAATTGACCCTTGACGTCATACACTATGGGAGTTGACCCTAGTGTTTCTAGAGGGTGTATCCTATAGAATTCCACATGGAGTACCATGTGTGACAAAATTTCTCCAGATTGTACTCCCCTGTGTATTAATTTGAGTTGGTCTATGATGACACTTATCCGAGAAGTGATAAGTGGAACACTTATAGGATAAGGAATAGGTGCAGTTAGGCTTATAATCCAACGTCCCATGTGGAGAGCACATGAGGACATGTCAAGGGAGTTGACCCTTGACGTCATACACTATAGGAGTTGACCCTAGTGTTTCTAGAGGGTGTAGCCTCTAGAAGTCCACATTGAGTGCCATGTGTGACAAAATTTCTCTAGATCGTACTCCTATGTGAATTGAGTTGAGTTGATATGTGAGGATTCTTATTCGATAAGGGATAAGTGAATTTGGGCTTATATCCCAACGTCCTAGAGGGAGTAACCTCTAGAAGTGTTCCTAGAGGAGTAGCCTCTAGAAGTCCACATGGGAGTGCCATGTGTGACAAATATTTTACTACTGTGGTGTTTTTGTACCACTGGCGGAGACTGCGTGTCTCTGGATAGTAGTTGTGTACTACTATGGAAAGATACTTCCCTAGCTAAGAGGGAGTTTTGATGTTTCAACATTGGGCATAACTTCTCCTAGATTGGGTTGTAGACCAAGGGAGATATGATACATTTATCACAAAGTTGCACTTGTGGTAAATGGGCCTAGATGTAGTCCTTCCTTGATCATGACAAGGAATAATATGGACTCGAGGTTCTTGAAGTGATTTCCATGTGTCAGTTAGCATCAAGATGACATTCACTCATAGGTGTGTGCCTATGGTGAAAGATATTGTTGTAGTCTTTGTCCTAGTCATGGTGATTTGACAAGGAGTGATAAAGACTCAATATGTTATATGCTTTTACATGTGGACCCAAAGTGAACCTAATCTTAGAGAGATTTAATTGGCTCAGAGGGAGAGACGTAGAAGGAGTTTCTCCTCAGTTTAGGTGGGAGAGAGATGTCTCCCAATACTGAAAGATAAGTGTCATAAGTCTAGGGTGAAGTTTGTATACTTCAAAGAAAAGAGTGGCATGTTACAGAATGTCTCCCTCGTTGAGAGGGAGTGTTGATGTTTGGAAAACATCAGGAAGACATTCTCTAAAGATAATAATTAATAATATAATTATTAATTGATTATTAACTATATTATATAATAAGTTAATAATAATAAAAAATAGATATTGATTATTCAAGGGACACATCCTTTCATGGATGGCCACCTTATGTTCCCTATATATGGAACAATCATCATTGTAATAATACATCGATCATATCATTGTAAAACGACCCTCAATGTTCATATTTCCACTTGGATCATTCATCTCCCATTAGGAAGAAATGGTCCAAATTTCATCAAGTTCCCTTATTATATTGGGAAACATTTTTTGAATTTGACTCTTGGTGAGCCACTTGCCTAGGTGAATAAGATGTCCTACTTTTAACAACCTGGTAGAGTTGCATTTTTTTCTAGTGGGTTCCCTTTGTATTGGATTCCATGATCTAATACACTATAGCCTACTCAATATAGTGAGGATTGATTTCTACAGGGGATAAATGCTCAGGCACCTTTGAAGTGTCTAATAGGGGTGTAAAATATGGTTGAAGAATATCCACATTAAATATCGGGTGCAATCCAAGGAAAGGTGGAATACTCAATTCAAAATCTTTCTTACCCAAAACCTTCATGATGATGTAATGCCCATATTGGACCAATCCAAACTTCTTATGGGAGTCTTTTTGGTGTTTTTTCTACAAATGCAACTGGACCTCATGACCAACCTAAATGTTGTGTGGAACCCAATGATGGTCGCATCGTTGCCTGTACTTGGCATTGACTTTCTATAGGATATCATGAACCTATAGTTGGATGTTCTCGATCCATTAAAAAATTTTGGTTTCTCTATATAGCTCAATATAATCATGGGAGGAATATTCATGTGAATATGTAATGGGAATATCTACATCAATGGGGGTGAATGGATAGAACTCCAAGCACACCTAGAAAGGAATGTAGGCAATATATCTACAAAGGGATATGTTGTAGTTATGTTGAACATATGGAAGGTTCTCATCCCCATTATGTGGATACCTAGAGTTATACATGCACATGATATGCACAATCATTCTAATCACCATTTTTGGTTTTCCATCTATTTGGGGGTGGAAGGAAATCAATTTTGTTATCTTGGTGTCTAGTACAGACCATAGGTTGGAATAAAAGGTAATCAAGTACTTACTATCCCTATATGAAACAATGGTCTGTGGTATCCCAAAATGAACCTAAGAATGCTCAAGGAAGAGATTAGTAGTGGCTTCACTTATGATACTCTTCTTACATGGCGCCAAAATGGTCATCTTAGAGAACCAATTGACAACCAAAAAGACACAATTGTTACCATGATTGGTGGACAAAAAAGTTGCATGTAATGCATGAGGCTAACTCCCAAGAGTTGTATAGGGTAGGTAGAGGAGTATTCAACCCATTCTTAATGGCAGTTTTAGAAATGGCACATCCAGTGCATGATATGATATACATATTGACATACTATCAAAGTTTTTTCCAATAGAAATACTTATAAATTATTACTATTGTATTCTTCGCACTGAAATTCCCTACCACCTAATTGTAATGTGACTCCCAAATTGGATTCTTATACTCAATTGAAGGAACATAAAGATGAACTAGATAGCACAAAAGTGTGTCCTAGAGGTCAAAGTTTGGAACATATTTGCTTTCTCTTAGTGTCTAATATGTAGCAACAAAGTGAGGGCTGGTGTCATACAATTTTGGCTACGTGGAGGTCTCATGACCATATGGGTTGATAACTATGGTTAGCATCACAACTAGGCACCGAATGAGGTAGTATGAAATATAATTTGTACTTCTCTTTTCATACTTAATGTTCAAGTGGAATTGTTGCAAGTAGGTGGAACACTTTTGATGACAATCATTCTATAACTTTCCTTGTGTCTTCATGAGTTACAAACTATTTTGATCAACTTGGATGATAATTTCCTTTCCTAGAATAGAATGCTTCCACTATCAACATGCCTACATAATGGAGTACATATCCTTGTCATAGGTGGGATACATGCTATTAGAATCAAAGAGTAGGTTTCCAGGATAGGTCACCGAATGTTGATGTTGAGTGAGGAATGCACAAATAGTATATCAGGAGGCATCTATCTCAATGTTGAATGTTTTTTCTAGGTTTGGTAGGGTGAGGAGTGGTGTTGAGTAGAGGTGACATTTCATATCTTCAATTTTTTTATGTTGTGATTCAAACCAACAAAAATTGTCTTTATCTCCATGCCTACTCACTTAGATTAAGGTCCAAGTGATATGAGAGAACCCCAACATGAACCTATGGTATAATTTGGCAAAGCCCAAGAAGCTGTGGATATCTATTAGAGTCATCGAGGATGTCCAATGATGAATGAATTGGATTCAGATAGGTCCACATTCATCCCATGTTCATCCATGGTCTATCCTATATATTGAATCCTCTGCATTCCAAATGTGCATTTCTATACATTTTCATATAACTTGTGTTACCATGTTTTCTCGGGACCTACTAAATGTGTTGCAAATGTTATACCAAATTTTTGACAAAGATGAAAATGTCATCCAAATATATGACCATAAAAGAGTTTATGAACAACCACAAGATGTCATCCATCATCCTTATGTATGTTTCCTGAGCATAATTCGAGCCAAAAGGCATGACCAACCACTCAAAAAGGCATTCTTTATGATATAAGGAAATTTTCCATACATATGTTCAATTAAGACCTGGTGGTAGTATGAGTTCAAATCAATCTTACTAAATAACTTGGCATCCTTAAGTTGATCAAGAATATTTTCAATCTAGGGGATTGGATATCAATTCTTAATAGTGATTTTTTTTTAGGTATATATAATCAATAAAAAATTACTATGTCCCTTCCTTATTATACACTAATAAAATTGGTCTCCTAAAAGTTGACGAGCTTGGTCGAATGTGGTCCTTTTGGATGAGCTCATTAATTTGATGTTTTATTTTCTCATTCTCCAGAAGAGTGAATTTATATATTGGGGCATTAGGTAAAGGGGCACCATGTATCAAGTCAATTGAATGTTTAACCTGGTAGTGCAGAGGCATCCCCATAGGTGAAGTGAAGATATCTTGGTATTCCTCTACAATCTTGTCCACCTAGTTCTATTGTGTAGAGAGTCCCTTTGGTGAGGTCGTGGTGGTTGTATCAAGCATTTGACCACCTTCTGAATAAACCATGAATATGACATATTTTTTAGTCTTAGAGATTACCTTTTGTCATTACTTTGTAAATATCAGAGAAATTATAGTAGTCAGGACTACCTCCGATAGCTTGTAGAGTTGGCCTCTTAAGTTAACAATGAAACTAAAAGGCCTAGACTCATAAAGAACATTACATTTTTGCATATATGGTTGTCCTAAAAGAACATCACAAACGTCAAGTGGGGAAACATCACACAATACCTCATATTTGAATGGTTTGATGTCATAAGACATGAGACATTACTATCTGACATAGAGTTCTTGTCCCTAGCTCTACCAGTCCATGGTGTATGGTTGGAGGTGTGGTGTTGTTAGAAAATTCAATATCTCCATCACCTCGGTTTAGATTAGGTTCTTTCAGATACCAGTTTCAACAATGAAATGTATTGGAGTCCTTTTCACCCACATCTATGAATGGAATAGGTTCCTCCCCTCCTCGGGCTCATCTCACTCTTCTGGTTGTATATTTGCAATTGGAAAAGTAGCACTAGATTTTGTGTCTATGATCCTCTTTCCCTTATCCTTTTCTAAATTAGAGTCTGATTTAGAGTGAGATTGTTTTTCTTTCATCTCAGCCCAAAATAATTGTTCCGAGAAAAAATCATCAGTGTTGTGTAGGGTATTATTTGGATATTACATCACTTTCTAGTGTCCTTAGAATTCCCATTACCCTTCTTTTTCTACATCTTGTAAGCGTTGTATTGAGTTTGTCTCTCCTTTCTCTATCATTTGTTCTATGAGTTAAGTTCACCTTTACCATGCTTCTATATGGTGGATTCACATTTCCAATCTCTCTCTTATTCCTCAGCTTAATATTTTTCTCAATTTTGATAGAATATTGATAAGTCGATCTAAGTGAGGATATATCGAATAAATCCATCTTTGTTTGGATGTACTTATGTAGGCCATTGTGTTACTTCAAAACAAGGTGGTACTTGCATTCCTTTATACTCATCATTGAGTGCAATGTATGAAATATATTGGTGTACTTTAGCACCATTTGGTCTCTATGTAGAGTTGTCCATCTCATGTATTGGTTTTCATAGTTTCTAACATGGTAGAATTCTTCCTTAAGGGAATCCACAAAGGCCTCCCAAGTGGATTATATCATAAATGTTGTAGAATCATCTCTGTTATGTCTCTCTTAGTAACTTTCCCACCAATATTTGACACGGGGAAGGGATTTAAGAAGCATGAATGAGATCTTTTTGATGTTAGAATTTTTTTGAATAGATTAATAACCCTCTAACAGATTTAATCATTTGTCTAAAGCATCTCCATCTATCTAACCTTGAAATAAACGAATATCCAAAAGTTAACTTGCACCTTGAATGGTATTTCACCTTCAAAATGGCTACTTGTTGAAGGTGCCTCAACTCCCAATGGTAGAAATAGAAGGATCCAGGTGAAATTATTCATCATCTCGTTCCTTTGTCATGCAAGGGATTCTTCAAGAAAAGACTTGAAAGGATCACCTACTATGTCATCTCTCTTTTCTTTCGTCATGGGAGGCTGCTAGGGATATTGAGAATATTCTACCCCAAGGGAAGCTAGGTCAAGCCCTAACTCTCTATACCCTCACATTGTGGGGGACATGCACTAAGAGATAAGAAATATAAGATTGCTATGATACCACTGATTTGGATTGTATAGAGAAAAAAATGAAAGGAAGGAATATGAATGGAAACACACACTTAGAAGTATTGTAGAGATCACAATAATATAGTGAAACCCAATTTTTATTAGTAAATGAAATAGGAAAATATTGTAAAATGCAAAGAAATAGAAACTAGCTATAATGGTGGTAGATTATCTATGAAGAGAAAGGCATCGATTATGCTTATTGGCAAGAATAAATTACAAGAGGCCAAAATGATTGTTGCCCTCAGATGGTTAGTTGATACATCAACTCCCAAGGGGTATAAATTTTTCATACAAATTCTGTTTGGGGAGCATAGTATCTTGTTGGAAATATCTAAACAAGAAGTACAATTGTTGGAAAATCTAGGCAAGCCATGACCACCCTAGACCCATAAATGACCAAAAAACATCTTTTAAAGCCTCAAAACAACCTCAAAAGTTACATAAAAAATTGTAGATAAAAAAAATTCCAAGATGAAGAACCATGTTGAGTGAGTGGAAGGAGTTGAGTGGAAGGGTGGCCATCCATGTACAAGTGGATAATTTATGGTAGACTATTTGTTCATCAAAACCACTTATTACATGGAGAGAAATGAAAATTGTATATCAATTATAGTGAATTTATAGATGCATTTTTCATTATCTAGTGTATTCATGTGTATTAAAATGTCTTTATTGATTGGAATAATAAAAATTGTTTAGAAAAATAATCATGAATATACAATTTAATAATTAATAAATCAATTAATTTTAATTAAATAACATTTTTGCAATGGAAAAATAAAAATGTGATAAAAAAGAAAAAGTGATTTAAGTTGAAATTTAATGTTCACCCTTGCCCATAAAACAAAATATTCATGAGGTTTCAAGATTTTTATTGTCCTTCAATTTATGTTCACATAAATTAATAACCTACCAATGTTAGGTTGAAAAAAATCATGAATACAAAATGGTATTAAATAGGAGGAGTTTATATTCTAATCATCCACATATACTTTCATTTATCCAAATTCCTTTTATAAGAATAAATTCATACTACATTATCTCAGCCATAGAAATTTGTACGTCATATTATTATATTCATCAATAGATTAGTTTTCTAATAGAATTTGGATTTAACATTGTTTAAAGATTAACTAATTGACATTTACAATTTCAAATAATCTTAAAAAAATATTTAAAAGAGATGTTAATTTTTGAGCCATTTACAAAAAAAATAAATTCATAGAAAATTACCTCTAATTGTTTTTCATTTCTATTCTAAATTTTCAGTAGAAAATCCCTTCATTTTCACATCATACACACTTTTCTAAACATTCCAATGAAACACACAACCTTTAAAATTAAAAAATCCCTTTGAATCCTAGTACTTCAAACCTCACTTTTCCCTTTTGTCACCATGGACCATTTTCCCAATGTAGATCAATCTATCTATACATTTTTCAATTGCTTCTACTTCCTTGATTTATTTCTCCTCATCTGAAAACTCTTATTTAATATATAATAAATAAGAGTATATTATGACTCCATATACATTTTCTGGTTTTGAAGAGGAAACCATCAACATTGACATGCACCATCTCCAAAATAATTATTCTTCTTTTTCCTTTTATGATTATTACTAACTCCAATACCAATTGATTTATTAATATATAATAAATAAGAGTCTATATTATGACTCCATATACATTTTCTGGTTTTGGAAAGGAAACCATCAACATTGACATGCACCATTTCCAAAATAATTATTCTTCTTTTTCCTCCCATGGTTGTTACTAACTCTAATGCAAATTGATTTAACACCCCTCAAGGGCCTTATTATTAGAGTATACATTGAATATCCACAACACTGATTCCTTTGCTGAAACCCTCAACGCATATACATAGGAATACAATAATGGTCTATTCATATTATATTGTTACACAGTTACAAATTCTTTGTACAATTTTCATTTCCTTGAACATGCTATCGAATCTCCGAGACAAAGAAAGGGCCTTATTATTAGAGTATACAATGAATATCCACAACACTGATTCCTTAGCTGAAACCCTCAACGCATATAAATAGGAATACCATCATAGTCTATTCATATTATATTATTACACAGCTACAAATTCTTACTACAATTTCCATTTCCTTGAACATGCTATCAAATCTCTGAGACAAAGAAATATAAAACCTGATCTTAATTTTAGGTTGAAGATATGCAAGAAAGTGACCTCTAATTGGCAGAAAATAACGTCTTATCATGCATCCAAAACACCAGTGGATACAAAATACACTGTATAAAAGGTTTGCTCCATGCCACAAGTAACTTCTTACAACACTGCTGCCAAGAGGAAGGTGAATATTTTGTTCCAGCAGCCGGATTATTTGATACAACCTTTATCAGACGAATTCAAAGCAGGAAAACCAAATGGAAAAAGAGGCCATTAAACAGGTCAATGCGAAGCCCTTGTCTTATAAAATAAGTTATGTATTACTACCAATCTCTAATAC
>SNQJ01S0024118.1:176215-187870 GCA_010110895.2 Picea sitchensis | reverse complement strand
ACATGCAAACCAAAAGACAACTAGACAACTGACTCTTAACTCAGAACTGACTCTTCTAACTGGCGCTTATAACCCGCGGCTGCTGCTAACAAGTAGATAACATCTCCATTACTTCCAAGTACATTGAGAATATGTAATCGTACACAATGTTAGGAGTAGGTTAGAGAGAGTAGGGTATATTTAATTTGGTTTTTACTCTTTGGAGATGAGAATAAAAATTCTAAATAGCAGCTCTGTGAGATTGTCTATACAATCTCCGTTTTAGCACATTCTGATTAGTATCAGCAAAATACCCTATTTCATCTTCAAATTAGTGTGAGTAATGAGCGAGATCTGAGTGTCTAGATGGTTAGTTGTATTCATTAGTGCTGTGAGTTTGCTCCATTGGAGAGCTGTTGATATGTAAAGCGGAGCTGCTGAAGAATTCAGCACGAATAATGGCTGCTAGAAGGGAAGAATGAGTTAGGAGCATTTGGTGTGCAGAGGTGTTATTGAAAGCCTCCGAACAAACAATTTGGTGATGAAGCGGCCAGCAGAAGCGTCCAACAAATCACGCTGCGGGCAGAAGTTCTTTGCAGTCATAGATTTGAGGAGCGATCCGCATATCTGCCAATTTATTTGCTTGTGTTATTGTTGACATGCGGTTTGAGGAGAAGGCCATCAGAAGCCGTGAAATAGAATCTCTGCTTGTGACGAATTCTGGGTCGTTGACGGTTCCAGCTCTGGTGATTGCCATAAGCACAGACAAATCAGATGAAAATAGTTAGATAGGCTTGCTTGGATGGATGTAGACATGTTGAGAGCATGGAGATTATGGATGTTCGGTCTGAGTCACGACGGGCAGATCACTGGTCTGGTAGATGTAACGATCAATCAGCTGACCACGTTGACGGGTAGATGTAACGATCAATCAGCTGACCACGTTGACGGGTAGATGATAGATCTATGTCAAAGCAGATCTGTCCAAGAAAAATCAGATCTGTCAGAGAAATTGCGTTGATCCAGCACGTGGTTGTTCCCCCGTTAGACACATGAGAGTGTAGATCTGCTTCTGAATTTGTTGGGCTGTGTTATCTTCTTTGTAACTGATATCCGAATTTCTAAGAACTCTGCTGCTAATCGCTGTACAGTCAAGTCTGTGATAGGATTCACTTCTATGAAGCTGTATGAGAAAGGAGAGAAACAACCACCAGAAAACGAATCACGAGAAATCAGTTGATGTACAGTAGTTCAGCCATTTTAAAATATTGCAGAAGTCATGTTTAAGATAAAATGTTTCTTCCTTGCCTGCAACCTCCAGTTTGTTAGGTAGGCAACCGCTGCTGCTGTGCAATGATCGCAACACATGCAAGTTGAAGCCTGGTGGAGATCTGGCCATTGAGGCCAATGCTGTGTCTGATGAATGGGGGCGAAAATGTTAACAGCGCTGTCAAGCAGAAGTACGAATATGAAAAAAAGAAAAAAACTGTTTTGAGAGATGTGATAACGTGCCTGCCAGGAAAATTGTTGAACACTAGTAGATTGACCAAAGTGCGAATTGTTCAGAAAAATAAATCTGATCCAGATAGCACAAAAAGAGAAGAACCCAGCATTGATGAAAATAAACGGATTATTGTTTGCAAAATTCGTAAATAGAGTTGCAATTCAAATTTGTAACCTCATTAATGGATCTCTTTGGCTCTTAGAAACCTACGTAACCAATCTGACCTTGAATTTTGTGAACTCGATAAGATAAATGAAGAGGCGTATTATATTTTTTTTGCTATTTTCGAGGCATATTTTTGGATTAATTTTGACCTAAGGGAAATGAAGATTTTAGTGGTTGAAATCTATGCATATATTTGGATTAATTTTGACCTATTTTTCATAGGAAAATGGAAATTTGAGTGGTTGAATTTGTATTGTCAGAGTATGTGTTTGAGTTGTTCTGTATACATGGTCATTACTCAGAGTGTTTGAGTGGTTTAGTCTACATAGTCAGAGTGTTTTTATAAGTTATTTAAAGAGTTCAATTCATTTATATATTAAAAGTACAATTTAAATAATAGAATAAAAAATTCCCCAACATAAAACGTTTTAAACAATAATATAATTGAAGAGTTTTAAGGTGCTTAAATATACTTGGAAGGAAAATGACGAAAATTTGTGTCAGATAAATTAAAAAACAGGAGAGCTTGGATAGGGGCCTTGAAACACGTGACAGGTAGAAGAAGCCACCTTGGAGTTTCAGATCCGATGATGAAGCTGTATGAGGATCTGACGAATAAGTTTCATGACGTACAGAACACAATAGATGCAATAGCATTAGAGAAGACCGCTGGTGTGGAGAGCCACAATTCCAGCATCAGCCCATAGCGAATTGTTGAAGAGAACCGTCGCTGGTCGGAACGATTTGATAGCTGCGGACTGCAATCGTGTAGATTAAATCGATTGAAGATAGTCAGTTCCCAAGCAAAAGTAGAAGGCCCAGCCGCAAGATTAACAATGGTAAAATTTTCTATTTAGCGCTCTTGTAATATGCAACTCAAACTAAATTCCATTGTAATAGTGAAGCTATTGGGAAAACCATGTTGTGATACTTCCATTATGGTAAGGGAAGTATGCCGTGCATTTTTGGATGCACTTGACCCTTTTTAATATATGTTATGGTTTAGGATAAAATTGTATTTAATATATGTTATGGTTTAGGGTAAAATTGTAGACATTGAGCTTAGCTAATTAAATTAAGAGAATGCTTACATTTATTTATTGAAAAGTGTTAAAATTAATGTTCTTTTAATCCCACATTGGAATAATGTTAACATCTTTGGTGGTGAAGTGTTGTGAATTCAATCATTGACTTTCTTGAATGACAAAAATATGTGCATTAAAAAGGATGATTAAATTGATTTACATAATAATCGTTGATTAAATTACTAATCTAAGGTGTAACTAACCCATTTAAGGCTTTATACTACTCTTTTTTAGGTTTTTACTGTATTTATGTGTGAGCTCATAGAGGTGGAATTTGCATAGTGTATGCATCTTTCATAGTGTGTGCTATCTGTTGGTTTGTAATCATTTCACCGCTTTATGACATCGGATCGGTGGTTGTATTGACTCTGGGGGTTCACTTTCAAGCGGCCTTTGTAGGCCACCAAATACCATCACCCCCCTGATTTAATTTTTCCTAAGGTCAAAGGGGTGAGTTTTGTTTCTATAAATACTTGAATCGTATTGTAATCCGTACACAGAGGGTGAGACAAGAGCTTGAAAGAATTTCTTGAATCAAATCGGTTATTCCCTGTTTGGAGGTTTGTTGGAGGTTTGCTCTATTGGAGTTGTTGGGCCCACACCCTAATCACATTCCCAATTTGGTATTTCTTATTTCATTTTGTTTGTAAGTCAAGTGTTCGTAAACACCGAAATCCCTAAGCGCCCACAACCTTTTCTCATTTTGGGATTCAACAAACAACGTGGTCTTTTGTTTTTTATTCGACCTTTGTAATCGCCGAAACCCCGATTGACCTCCGTTTTTTTACACTATCCATTTAAGGTTTTTTACTAATTTTTTTTTTTTTAGCTTTTTACTATGTTTAGGTATGAGCTCCTTCTGTTTTCAAAAGTAAAGACCATTAGATTTTTACACTTATTGATCTTTTTCATAGTGCTTGCCAATTCTTTTTGGTATTTCATCCAATGCTAGGCTAAACGGGAGGACTTCCTATTTCCAGGAAAGCTGAATACAACGTTACCATGAATTCAGATCCTCCATTGGCACGAGGAATTAATCAACTTAAGCATTGGTGTAGTTGCACTGAATTCAGATCCTCCATTGGCACAGAAGAAATTAATCAACTTAAGCACCAGTGTAGTTGCACTGACAATAGTATTTAGAAATCGATGAGAGTCCAAATTGAGCTACAAATATCAGCTTTTCATTTCAGCAAAAAAATGATTTGAAATCTAAAAAGAGGAGCTCAGGCTTCAAGTTCATTCGTGGCATTGGAAATGCTTAATGGAATCTAGTAATGTCCAGAGAACCAGCTCGTTCATTTCCAAAGTGTTTGCAAACTGCAGAGGTAATACTAAAGAAATCTTCCCTCATGGTTTAGAGGAACACCCATTCGTAACATTGGAGGCATTTCATTCTTGTGAAGATTGCAAGAAAAATATGCTTTCTGCATCATCAATGCCCAAACTCAACACTTCAAACGTACAAGCTTTCAGCATCGTGGTGCCAAATTTCAATGAAGGTGAAGATGGAGAAGCTCTCTCAAAAAATTTACAGAAAATACATTCCGTTTCTAGGTCTTGATATGTAGATGGACATGTGTGTTATTGCATTATTCTCCATGTAAGAGCCAGAGAGAAGAAACATATCAAGAAGGATTAACGACATTTTTGAAGCCGACCATCCACCTATGAAGCAACAACATTGTAACGTAAGTTGATATATAGATATTAGGTCTATACCAATATGTGGAGACAAATTAATGAATTAACTAGTTATATGTAAACTTTTTCAGGTAAACCATAATAAATCACTTTTTGATAGGGTGGGATTTTATTTTATTTTTTAAACTAGATTGAATTCAAATGGTGGGAATCTAGCTACTTTATCTTCATACTATTTTGTTTTGTAATTGACATTTTCCCTTTTTTATTAAGGGTATTAGACTATTTTGTTTTGTAATTAAAATTCACTCTTTTCAAATAACCTTTTGTTTTGTAATTAAAATTCACTCTTTTCAATTGGCCGCACAAAATTTTTAAGGAATTTACTTTATTAAAAATCTTTATATTATCACTTCTATATATCTAGGGTATCCACATAAATAAATCAATAGTGATTGGTGAACTTGTGGTTAGTGAACTTGGATAAGAATACTCATGAGTTCACTATTATAGAGAAGGAAAATGAGAAGTTTAACTAATCAATTGGAATATATTTATTGGAAATGATCAAAATTAATAAGCTTATCATAAATGGATTTTTAATGGACACCATTTAATATGCTACGCTTATCACAAATGGATTTTTAATGGACATCATTTAATATGCTATAAATAAAAGTTTTTGATAATAAGCTTTTCATCGTACATGGATTTTTTTAATGAAGATGATTTAACATAACGATTTGATCACAGATGGACTTTTAATGGACATGATTTAACATAACAATGACCGTTCACTAGTTGTGAGTTTCATTTTTTTACTCCTCTTTGATTTTTCAAAACATTTAGATTTTTTTCACTATTTTTTTAAAAGCATTTAGGTCTTTTTAAGCTTCAGATTTAACCCTTTTGGCTCCAACGCCTAGCGACCGTGGTGTTTTTAATCTGCGATCGCTTGTCTTTTAATCATGCTTGTCCTCACTCCCATGCCATTTCCACGTAGGTGCATTTTTACTGTGCGACCGTGACATTTTTAATCTGCGCCCGCTTGTCTTTTAACTGTGCTTGTCCCCACTCCCATGTCATTTCCACTTTTTTCCATTTCAAGTCATGGCACTTTTTCTCTATGTATGCGAATCTGTAGGTACAAAAAATGACTTCAACGTTAAACAAAGGATTAACTATATATAGATGAGAGTGGGGAGAAACCATTGTGGTGAAAAGTCTAAAAAAATACCTAAAATCCATTGATCGTAATAATACAATTTTGCTTAGGTAATTTTTTTTCGAAGATGGGCACTGATCTCGGCCTGATCTCTCTCCCTTCCTCTGTGCGTATGCCCCCTCTCCTAGAGAGGCCTTGGCCCCCCCATATCCTATCCTTCTGGCTCCTCCAAAGATGTGGCAGCTTTCGCCATTCACATCTCCTTGCTTTCCAAGACAAGCAAACAAACCCAGCCAAAGTTTGTAAAAAAATTGGAGGAGATCCCCTCGGTATAGGTCCAAGGAACCTCTAGAGCCCTCACCTTAAAATTTACGGAACATGCACTCATAGGTCAATTCACGGGCATCTGGACATCCCCGAGAGCAATGGCCATCTGGTTAGACAAAAACTGGAAACCACATCTGAAAGGGAATCTCTCGCACTTTCTCTGTGGAAGAGGCTTCTTCATGTTTCTTTTCGAAAACAAAGCAGATAGAGATCTCATTTTCAGAAGCAGACCGTATTTCATGGGATCCATAGGTATGTATCTCAATAGCTAGACTCCTGATTTTAACCCCAAAAATGACATCCCCAATGCTATACCTTTCTGGGTTTGCCTCCCCTTCCTCCTGTTGCACTGCTGGAATACGTAAACTATCAGATCTATAGGAAACACCCTCGGGAAGTTCATAGATCGTGAATAACCAAAAGATGGCCTTCAAGCTTGTGCGCGCATATGTGTAGAAGTAGATCTAGAAAAAGGTCTCCCTAAAGCTATTAACCTCACACTGGATAAGTGGAATTACCTGCAACAAGTTGACTATGAACAACTACCCTTCAAGTGCAAAATCTGTCATGAGTATGGGTATTTTGCAAATCATTGCCCCAAATATCCCCCTGAACTTTCGACTGAGGAAGCCGAGCATTGGTAGCAACCTAGAAAGAAAAAGCAGCAAAGACATGGCATAAACACTAGAACCATCTCTACGCCTCCTCAGCCGAGTACCATGCCTGAACTTGAGCCATCTGGATAGATCCCGACCCAAGATCCACCTACAGAGGACCCGCCTACCCTACCCCCTTCCCCCCCCTTAACCCAACCCCCTGAGCCTCCGGTTCCGCCTTCTGTACAATCCTCTCCCTCCCACCAAGACTCTCATCCTGAGGAGGAAGTTTCAGATCAAAGATTGGAGGAAAACTCAGAGTTTGACTCACTTGACTCACTGATTAAAAAAGTGGGCAGAAAGACAAATCTTCATAAAAGAGAAGCTTCAACCAGGAAGGAAATCGAACTAGGGAAACAAAAAACCTTGGATCAGATGGCCAAAAAGTAAACAAGGTAGACCAGGAAATAGAGCGGACCCAACCCCCATAAAGGGGGAAACCCTAAATGCAATCAATGATAAAAACGATCTCCTGGAATTGCAGAGGACTAGGGAGCCAACACAAGCTCTTGCTAATACATGATCTTATCAAAGTAGAAAATCCACAAGTCCTCATGCTCTAGGATATAAAAAGTAAGGATAAGGATATCCTTCAAGATAGCAGTTACATATGGCGAACATGCAAAGGAGTAGCATTCAGTGCAAGAGGAGCCTCGGGGGGATTCTGCACCCTATGGAATCCTAAATTCTTTGCCCTACAGTCCAGGCATTCCACGACACACTCGATTCAAACTTATTTATTGCATCTTCCAATAGGTAAGATTCTGATCTTCATCAATTTTTGTTTGCCTATTCTAGATCAGGAAAAAATGGAGTGTTGGTCCTCCCTTCAAAATGTCAAAGATACTCTTGAACACAAAGATCTAATAATAGCTGGAGATTTCAACACCACTCTACATCATAAAGAAAAAAAAGGGGGGTCTATTGTCCGGGACCCATCTCGAGAGCATATCGAGGACCTGATTTCCACCTTTCATCTTCTTGAAATAAAGCCCTCCAATGGTCGCTTCACTTGGTCAAATAGAAGACTTGGGATGAGACAAATCACTGCTCATTTAGATCATTTTCTATTGAGAAACTCCTTCCTAGAAGATGCATGTATCCCTTGCTCTCGCATTCTACCCTGGATCGGCTCTGATAACAAACCTATCACCCTCACCCTTTCCCCCCCTGACAATCCTGGGCCCATCCCATTTCGCTTCAACCCCCTATGGATTTCGGAGCCCAACTTTTTTGACATCATCTCAAATGCCTAGGGTTGTTGGATTCAAGGCTCTCCTAATTACATCTGGGAGAATAAATTAAAAAGAGTCAAGACAGCCCTAAAGAACTAGGTGACGAAGAATAGAGAAAAAAATAAAGAAGCAAAAGACAGGATAATCAAGGAAATGGGAGAAAATAGAAAGGAGCTAGAAGAGGGACCTATCACACGTTCACTTCTCCTTAGAGAGCAGCAAAATTTCATGGATTATCAAAAAATCATACATGAGGAAGAGGAAACTTGGCGTTTGAAATCTAGAAGCCTATGGCTTACTTCAGGAGATAGAAATACTAAATTCTTCCAGAGACAAACTAAAGAAAAAATCTAGAGGAACAAAGTGAATGAAATAACAAAAGTTGATGGCACAAAAACAGATGACCCCCAACAAATTCAAGCAGAAGCCAAACTTCACTTTGAAACAGTCTTAATTGAAGACCGCATTACGGATACCAAAGTACAAGAAAATCCCCTGCTAAACATCCTGAGGGTGGTAAATCGAGAGGACAACGGCAAGATCACTCAGCAAGTCACAGAAAAAGAGCTTCATGAGGCTATGTTCCAACTTCACCTAGATAAATCTCCAAGACCAGATGGTTTTAGTGCACACTTTTACCAAAAATGTTGGCATATAATAAAAAGAGATCTCCTGAGGATGATACAATATGTTCAGAAATCCGCTAAGATTGGGGGTAATACAAACTCCACCTTTTTGGCTCTCATTCCAAAGAATTCGAACCCTTCCTCCTTCTCCAGATTTAGGCCCATCTCCCTCTGTAATGTTTCTTATAAGCTCATAACTAAAATCATAGCCAACAAAATAAAGCCTCTTCTCCACAAACTCATCTCCCCAAATCAACGAGGCTTCGTGGAAAAAAGACAAATGATAGATAACATTATTTTGGTGCAAGAAGCTATTCATTCCAGCAGGGAATGGGGAGACCAAGGTATGATTGATAAAATTGATATGGCCAATGCTTTTGACAGGGTAAGACACTCCTTTTTGAATGTTGTTATAAAGAAATTTGGCTTCAGTCCTCGCTTCACGGCTTGGATCTCAGCCTGTATATCCTCACTGTGGATAGCCCCTCTGGTCAATGGACACCCGAAAAGATTTTTCAAAAGCACCTGAGGGCTTAGACAAGGCTGCCCTCTTTCCCCCTTCCTTTTTATAATCATGGCCGAGACTTTGAGCAGGTAGCTGGAAAAGGACCAAATCGATAAAATCATACTAAGCATCAAAATAGCTTGAGGAGCAAAGAGATTAAATCACTCTCAATTTGCTGATGACACTCTCCTTGTTGGAGCAACCTCCATTGTTATGGCCAAATGTTTCAAAATAGCACTAGAAAACTTCACTCATGCTTCAAGAGCCCTCATAAACAATGCCAAATCCAATGTATATGCTTGGAACACTCCTTTAAGAACAACCCGTCTAATAGCAAATGTCTTCCGATTTCTGTTAGTTGAAAAATGACAAACTTTTAGATATCTTGGCCAAGGATGATATTAGGGGCTAAATTTCGCTCATGGGCTAATTTTCCAAGGTTTTTCCCAAAAAATGATTCGCTATTCTAAAAATAATTTGCCCAAATTCTATAGGATAAAATTATTTTAACTTAAAAATCGCCAAAATTTTATACAAACTATATAAAATCCTTATAAATTTGAATAATTTTACAAAAATATTGCCAAACATTTATAGTTGTCATATGAAAGATTAGTAAGATTCGCCAAAGTTTCTACATTTTAAAATAAATTTTCATCCTTAAAATCATCCATGATCTTGGCATCCCAATTTGTCTCAAATCTCTCCCAAACTCAGCCTGGTCTCACATTCTAGAAAAGCTAAAGAACCAACTAGAACATTGGGGATCATTTTGGATTAACCTGGAACATCGTACGGTGTTAATAAAGTCAATTCTCTCAACTCTCCCCATCTTCCAATTCTCCTCTCTGCTTGCTCCTCAAAATGTCAAACTCTCAATTTCTAGTATTCTACGACGTTTTCTCTGGGAAGGAGGGAAAAGAGACAAGAAAAAACTCCACCTAATAAATTGGGACATAGTCAAGCAACCCAAGGAAAATGGAGGTCTGAGCATTAAGGACCCAGTGCTTATCAACCTAGCATTGGGAGCAAAAATTCTCTGGAATCTTGTTTCGAGAAGGAATGACTAGTGGAAGCAAGTGATAAAAAACAAATATCTAACAGGGGACAAGCTAAGGTGTCTGGATCAACATCACTCCTTAAACAAAGGATCCCCAGTTGGAAAGCTTCTCGTGGCCTCCACTCCTCTCATCCAAAGTCAGCTCACCTAGATACTGGGGAATGGATGAAAAATTCTCATAGGAGCTCATAGCATCATGGGCAAGAAACCTCTCTGGAAGCATATGAATCTACGACCACTAATCAATTGGTTAGAAAGGAAAGGGAAAAAGTGCATCACTCACATTTCCTTCTGGAATAGGGATACTAGAGACTGGATAGGATGGAATTTGACAAACATACCAAACAATCTTCAAGAAGCCGCAAATCAAATACAAACAATGTTAAAAGGTTGTGCTCCCATCCACATCACCTCAAAAGGTCAGAGAGGGTGCGGAAAGGGAAATTACTCAGTCAAGCAAGGATACTCGCAACTCCTCTCTCAAATGAACCTTCTCCCAAAAGAAAAAATATGGAAAACCCTTTGGTATAATGATAGCCCGCCCAAAGTGAATTCCTTTTGCTGAATCCTAGCCCATGGTAAATTGTTAACAAGCGAAAAATTTGTTGAAAAGAAATATGTATGGGCCATATAGATGTGAACTTTGTGGGAAGGCCTCGGAAACTTCTCAGCATATCTTCCTTCTTTGTCCGTTCACTATTACGGTGTGGAAAACAACTCTTCAAAACCTCCACGTAAGAATGAGATGGCCGAACCAGCCCAAAGATCTCTTCTCAGATTGGGCCTCCATTTATCGGAGAAACTCCATAAACCCCCTCTTCAAAGCCTTTTTTAAAGCTCTACCTAAGTTCATTTGCTAGAAATTATGGCTCGCCAAGAACCAAATCACCTTCTCCAATGTTCGCACTCCCCCAGAGCTGGTAGCCAAAAAAGTCGTAGGCATCCTGGAAGAATTCTTCTCTTCCAAAACCAAAGCCTTTCCTCCCATCCCCAACTCATAACTTGAATCGGAATGGGTCAGCTCTTTCTTCTTCCCCCCTTCTCCAACTTCCCCTCTACCTCCTCCCTCTAGATCTAACTGGCAGCTTCATGAAGAGACTGATTACCTCTGCTGGCAAAATAAGCAACAGAGTCACATACTTTATTTTGAAGGAGCCTCAAAAGGAAACCACGGGGTGGTAGAAATGGGAGGGGTGATCATCTGCCCACGAGGAAATCAAGTGCTAGCCTTCCATTGGAACCGGGGCATCGCCACAAATAATCAAGCTGAAGCCTATGCTTTGTATTAAGGGCTCCATCTCACAAAAAGAAGGAACATACACTCTATTTTAGTGATCGGGGACTCCAAGATAATCATAGGGTATGTTCGAAATGGATCCCACCCCCCTAATTTGCACTTAAGAGTCATCCTTCGAAGAATTGTAGAAATGCTCAAGCTTTTCCCCAATATCCATTTTTTTCATGTCCTTAGAAGAAACAATCACTTGGTAGGCGCGCAAGAGAACCAGGCAATTGATCTCGAGCAAGGCACGTTAGTCATTAATGGAATTTCCCACAACATGCCAATCCCATGACACCAAGCACTAGACATAATGCCCCTCAGTACACTCAGAAAACCGACTGGGCCACGGTGGCGGTCAGAATTTGGACAACTCGTCCTCATGACTTTAGAAAGTTATCCACTCATCCCCCCTCACACCTCAG
>SNQJ01S0024118.1:164755-176165 GCA_010110895.2 Picea sitchensis | reverse complement strand
CCTCCCTACATTCGTCCCCGCCACACGCTCCCACTTTCGTTTACCTCGGCGTCTTTCCACACGTTCTACCTCAGTCTGCGACCTTCAGCCTACCTTCTTTCCCTCCCTAGGCATGGGAAGTCTCTTCGGTGTACCTTAGACAACTCCTAAGCGTGGGAGAGAAATTCGGAGGGAGGATTTCAAGCACAAGGTGACGTCCAAAATGTACATGCCATTAACTCCACGCGAGGTGAAGGATTCTAGCAGCAGAAGTAATCATGGCTCGAGCGTATGGAAAATTGTGGGAAAATGGATAAGTTCCGTGAATCAAATGAAGAGCAGTGAAAGCATCGCAGAAGGACCGGTTCATTGGGGCAACAAGCTCAACCTATGAAGAATAGAGCAGAGACTCCTCCTCGGAAGCACTCTGGTAGTCTCTACAATTCAGGGAAAGAAGGGAATACACCCACGATGAACAGGAAAATACAAAGAACTGTCTCAGTGGAGGAGCATGAAGAACTGGTAAGCATTGTTCAAACACTTCAATTACAGCTTAGGTCTCTCTCCACATAGGTTCTCTCAATCATAGAGATCACCATTCAGCATAGGAGCGAGCAGCAGTGAAACAGGGATGAATGTGAAGTGCTCAGGTAGCAGATCGAGGAGCTCAGATTTGCGTCCGACACTATGTCACCCGTCATGAATACTTCCCTCTCCGACGAAGCCTAGTCTCCAGGACCGCGTCTTCAATTGGATATTAACCTAAGACCTCCAACAGAGGCAGAACATACTGCACAAGAACAAAACATAATGTAATTATATGCAATGTTTTTTTGTGCTTCTATTAGGTACTTTCTGCAAGATGTTTACCATTGATACACAAACCGTCTTTAGTGTAATAGTTAGCACCACCCTTATTCTCTATTTCTTTCTTGGAGAACACAGGTGGGAGCATTTTGATCTCTGCAATTTTTGTAACCAAGACTATACTATCGGCCTGCGTTTCCTCATGGCTTTTTAATATATATTTTACTCAATTTTTGTGAAAAAATATTAATACAATTTTGCTTCATCTCATTATGAGTGTTCCTCGTCTACTGTTCCCAAGGTAGTTTGTATCTGACATCGATTGAGGTATGTGTTCCTTATCGAGGAGGAGGGTGTGAGAATGCATGTTCTCCAAGTAGTTTGTATCTGATTGATCCATTGAGGGTATGCGTTCCTTTTTAGGTAAAGGAGATTATTATTCTTTTTGAGCTTCTTAATTTTAAAATTTGTGCTTCCTTAATAATTATATTTAGGGGATGTTAGATGATAGCATAATACTATTTTAAGTTCTCGTGCTTTTTTATTACCATGTTTTTCACATTTGGATGTCTTTCAGGTTTATCATTGAATATTTAGTTCATTAAGATTTAAATCTTTGATATATATAGATTGTCTAGAAAATGTGAAACTCTAATGACCATGACCCCAAATTAAAATCTTAACCCTATTCTTACCTATTTATTAAAAAAGAGAGTGATGTGGCCTATTAACCACCTTTATAATGTGGTTGTGCTAGTGTTTTGATATTACTACAATATCAATTGTCAATTTTACCCATCAAAAATTGATAAAGCCTTAACTTTTTGAACCCCTTTCCATGGGTCATTAGTTAGTAGGATATGTTTTCTATTTAATAAATGTGGACTTTACTTAATAAGCAATAATAAATAAAGAAGAATAAGTCAATGTAACAAGACCTAATATAATTTTCTACTTCTAGAAAGATCTTTCTCTATAAGTTATCTTAGAAGGTAGAATTAGTATAAATAAGAGTAGGAGGTATTTGGTATCTTGTCTTGGAGATTATTGTACTAGAGCTCTGCTATGTTCGAGGTTGCCCCCTGGAAGAGGCAAATGAACATTACTATCATAATAAATTTTCTCTTCCTCGTGATTATTAGGGTGTTATTATGGTAGTCTTGTCTTATTTTTCTGGATATATCATTATTATTCTATCATTTCCTACTAGATATTTTTGTTCTACATAATATGAGGGAATCACACACTCAGGAAATACTAGTGGTTCTTAAGAGAACATTTGTTGGCCACCCTTGTAGCCTTTGTTGGTACCCCTTCGAGTGGTATCCCATTGAAATACACCTTTATACAAATCAGCCTAGGTATCCTGAAACCCTCAGTAGATAAACCGATCGGCCACCTAACTGTTATAGTGTCACCGAGAAGAGCACTCGGAAAGTGACTCTCTAGTACCTCGGTAGTCGGGTAGTACGACTAAGGATACTCTCTAGCCTCCTTAGTTGATGCCTTGAGATATTGGGGCGAGTACTACTTTTGAACCCGACACGTATATAAGAGAGTTATAGCACACGGTAAACCATTGAGTGTAGATTCCCTATAAACCCTAACCCTTGGAAACAAACAAGAGAAAGAAAAGACATTCCCTAACCCTAACCCTAACCCTTATTTGTGACCTAACCCATTGCATTCTGCTCATCATGATGATCGCAATGGTACCCTTCAATTTTAAGCCTATTTTTCCATCACCCATATACCACGTCCATCACCCATATACCAAGTTGACGGGTAGATGATAGATCTATGTCAAAGAAGATATGTCCAAGAAAAATCAGATCTGTCAGAGAAATTGGGTTGATCCAGCTCCTGGTTGTTCCCCCGTTGGAGATGTGAGAGTGTAGATATGCTTCTGAATTTGTTGGGCTGTGGTATCTTCCTTGTAACTAATATCCGAATTTCTAAGAACTCTGCTTTTAATCGTTGTACATTCAATTCTGTGATAGGATCCACTTCTATGAATCTGTATGAGAAAGGAGAGAAACAACCACCAGAAAACGAATCACTAGAAATCAGTTGATGTACACTAGTTCAGGCATTTAAAAAAATTGCAGAAGTCATGTTTAGGATAAAATGTTTGTTCCCTGCCTGCAACCTCCAGTCTGTTGGGTAGGAAACCGATGTTGTTGTGCACTGATCCCAACACATTAAAGTTGAAGCCTGATGGAGATCTGGCCATTGAGGCCAATGCTGTGTCTGATGAATGGGGGCGAAAATGTTAACAACACTGTCAAGCATAAGTACCAATATCTAAAAAAAAAAAAAAAAGTTTGTTGTGAGAGACGTGATAATGTGCCTACCAGGAGAATTGTTGAACACTAACAGATTGATCAAAGTGCGAATTGTTCAGAAAAAAAGTCTGATCCAAATAGCACAAAAAGAGAAGAAACCAACATTGATGAAAATAAACGGATGATCATTTGCAAAATTTTGCAATTCAAATTTGTAACCTCGTTAGTGGATCTTTGGTTCTTAGAAACCTAATTAGCCAATGGGACCTTGAATTTTGTGAATTTCATAAGGTAATTGAAAATACCTATTATAAGTTTTTGGCTATTTTGGAGGAATATTTTTGCATTAATTTCGAGTTAAATTTCCATAGAAATTGTTGGAAATGTAGATTTGAATGGTTGAATCTGTATTGACAAAGTGTTTGAGTGGTTTAGTCTATATAATTAGTATTTAAAGTGTTTCTATAAGTACTTAAAGTATTTCTATAAATGAATTCAACTATTTCCATAGAAATTGTTGGAAATGTAGATTTGAATGGTTGAATCTGTATTGACAAAGTGTTTGAGTGGTTTAGTCTATATAATTAGTATTTAAAGTGTTTCTATAAGTACTTAAAGTATTTCTATAAGTTCTTCAAGAAGTTGAATTCATTTATATATTCAAAATACAATTTAAATAACAGAAAAACAGAAAATTGAGATTTTAGTGAAAAATTCCACAAGATAAAATGTTTACACAACAATTGAAGAGTTTTAAAGTTGTTAAACATAATTGAACAGTTTTAAGGTGGTTAAATATACTTGGAAGGAAAATGAATAAATAGTTTTAAAGTTGTTAAATATAATTGAATAATTTTAAGGTGGTTACATATACTTGGAAGGAAAATGACGTATAGATAAATTAAAAAGCAGGAGAGCTTGGATAGGGGGCCTTGAAACACGTGACAAGTAGAAGAAGCCACCTTGGAGTTTCAGATCCGATGATAGGTGGTTCATTAGCCTAAGTTTTAAATTTGTGATTCATTAGTCTAAGTTTTAAATTTGACCTCATATTTGGTTTTTTTTTTCTATTTCTAAAGCCTTTTCTATTTCTAAAGGAAGATGGAAAAAATAACTTCGTTTATCATCACACATTTATATATTGGTTTATCATCACACATTTATATATTTGTTTTTGAAGGAAGATGGAAAAAATAACTTTGTTTATCATCACACATTTATATATTTGTTTTTGTTTGCTTAAAGTTTGTATACTTGAAACGAAGTAATGCTAGAAATGAATATAGCATTACTTCTTTGATGCAATCCATATTCCATAGTACATTTGATGTTCAATTGATCCATAGGTGCCATTTAGAACACCATGCAAAACTACACGATCCTGAAAACGTGGTTCTAGTCCTTCACAATATGATACTCGTTCTCATCCTTCGCAATATGATACTTTTTTTTACCTTCTCCTTCTTCGCAATATGATACCTCTTCTTTACCTGCTCCTCTACAACACACACACCATTCTCTCCATTTTCCCCATGAAATCTTTGCATAAAATCACCCAATGTGGTCTTTACGTGGTTCTATATCTTACCGCGAAGAGGAGGAGGTCTCATGTTCCATAATCTCTGCCAACCGTGTTCCAGAATCTCGGCCCACTGTTTTTCGGCCAACTGTTCTTTATACATGCAGCTAACTACTTTGTAAGTTTACTCCCTGTAAGTTTCTGTTAATGATATTTGTATGTGTCTTCTATATTGAGAATATTGATTTCAGAAGTAAGGAAAGCGGAAGTAAGGCAAGCTCACCAGGAAGGGTTACCAAATTGCAATTGGAAGGTCAAGCACTTTCCTTCCGGTGTGAGCTTCAACTTGCTACTAGCTACCCTACTTTCATCCCGCCGTTGAACATAACTCGTATAATCCTGAGAGAGCTGGGAGATAGTTCATCAACATAAATGACAGTCATTTGCTTGCCCACCAATGCTCTCCAAGAAAAAATGTTTATGAGTTCGTCTCTCCTCGTGGGATTGAGTCTTGGGATCAAAGCTATCACCTCCCCCAACTTTGTTTTCTCAATATCTACAATACTTCACGTGCCGCATATCATCTATTTCCAAAACCCCCATTAAACCTGCAAAATCCAAGATCAAACCCTGCCCGCAGCCATGGAAAAAGAAGAAACCAGTAAAATCCCACGCATGCAAAAATCTAACAAGGAAAGAAATAGACAACAAGTTATCAACATATGCGAGCCAGAGATGTCCTTACGGACAAATGCAAATTCCCCTTTCAATACAAACTCAACTTAGAGGACATACCCCTCACGAAAGATACGCACACTTACCACTACGGAACAACGGAATGTTCCTACACGCACTTTCCCCTACTGAACAGAAAGAAGTGCCTACCTCCACTTCGCCTCCTTGCACTCACATTATGATATATTTGGACTTGGGCAGATCGATCCGGTTTCTAGTCTTCCATTGCGGAAGGGAACAAGGCGGAAGGGAACGAGGCGTAGGAAGGCGCTCAATCTAAATACCTTGACCCCGAGTACAGCCCGGAAGAAACACACACCCTAGCTTGCCCACCATTACAGCCGATCTCTAGGTTGGCATATGCCAAGGATAGAACCGCTCTTTACTTTCTTCGACCTATCGTCCACAGTCGACAGCGTCAGCAAGAGTTGAACTCTAATTGTGCTTCATATAAAAATTAATCATCACAAAAATATGGAACACTCCATTCTCTGCATGGAAGACCATATGTCATTTTGGCATTAACACGTGGACTATGGTTACCTAATAGAAAGCTCTTGTTTACAAAAATCAATGAGCCCATTTAAAATATTTGTTTAGAGCTTTAATCAACATTATTTATTAAGAATTGTACAAATTACTTTAGTGATGAATGTAGGATAAGAAAATCTAAATGACTACACAACGTGTATATCCGTCCAAGCTTTCTCCATGTCCATCGTACGACAATGATTCCTCCTCTCCTGTACATTTCTATGTATTTAACGAAGAAAACGATTCGCCACTGAATATACTCAGCGGTGTTCAGATGCGAATATATTCCATCTCCCTGGAATATCGATTTCAGTTAAGTGAGTGATAGTTCTGACAGCATTTATGATTAAAGGCCAAATTAAGGATGAGGTCGGGTTTTTACCAGGATGTGAGTATTTTGCTTATTGTATAAGACATTGAGCCCTCTTAGAATTGATCTTTAAGGTTGAATTTATGTTTTTATTAGGATGCGAGCATATTCAATCTCACTGACCCACCCATTTCAACTTAACTTTATATATAGAGTTTCTATTTGATTTAGTAGAAAGATATTGAACGCTCCGATAGCATTGATCTTCATATGTCAGATGTGTGCTATTAATGAAGGTTATTTAACTAAAGCTCGGTTCTCATAAGAAAAAATGGACTCTGAGAAGAAGAATATTATATTGAGAAGAAGAAGAGTTTATGCCCATATAAAAAATGTTAGAAGGGCCTTTGGATTGAAACGAAAGAGATTAGCTACATTAGGGAGGGGATATATTCGGAGTAAGTTGGGGGTATTCATTGGTGTCTATTCAATGAAGATACACATGAGATTGAAGAAGTTGCAGAGGTTGATTCCAGGTGGGGGGAATATGCACGAAGTGGACGTGCTGTTCAATGAGACTACGGGTTTCCTTGTGTCCTTGGAGATGCAAGTCTGTTTATTGCAGGCATTGTCTAATTTCCGAAGAACCAATACTTATAATTCTTCATGATGCCTGAATGGATCTAAAATTCGTCGATGTTGATCCGTCTTCTGATTGTACTTTTTTTTTTTTAAATGGCTATGAGGATAAGTTTCCCCCTTTGATTTTATGCTTTCTGCACTATGTTTTGCACCACTCTTTGAATCTTGTAGTCGAGATATTATTTCCAAATATGTTTTCGATTATGTTTATATTTGATCCGTTAACTAACTATCAGTTATAGTTATTATGCCTTATTAAGCAGAATAACGCAGCAATGTTGACGCGTTGCTACTCAATGCCAATTAAAGGTCAAATTAAACGCTAAGATGTAAGTTGCATTTAATAAGTATTCTACACCATCACCCATGATTATGTGGATTTCCATTATTTGTCTCCTAATCACAATACCTCTCAAACCTACCTGAAAGTTGTTAAATATAATGTAACCTCAATAGTCTGACAGTACACTGCTAGCTGTCCTGGCCAGTTGTACTTTCTATTCTTGTTTTGCTTGAGCCTATTTAGCTCAACTATTTCTCATTGCACTGTAGTCTCTTCAGTTCTTCATACATTCTAATATACTATTTTTTGTTCTATTCTTTCTCTCTGCATTTCTTGCTTCACAATTTATCATGGTATCAAAGCTACAATAGTAAGCCTCTTCACACAGACTGGAGAGCAACACGATCCTCACAACGCAGAGCTTCATGGATCTCGAGAAGCATTCGACACAGACTTTTCACAAAGCTTGGAGAGTTGTCCGTCATACTCTCGAAAGATTCTCGCAGGAAACTTCCACGAGGAAGCTGTCCGCTCATATGCTCAAAGATCAACATAAGAAGCTCACACGTCGAAGCAGAGCACACAATGCTTGAAAGAACGAGGAAGAAGAGAGTGCAGAAGAAGGAACAATAAAGATTCTTGTAATATTTTCAAGAATCATGAAAGATTTACGAAGGAGAGCTGCAGGAGGCGGGAATTCTTGAAGAATTGAAAGAATCATTCAAATTTGCTAAAGATTCCTGCAAAAAGCAGAATCGTTTAAAGATTTACAGAAAATCGCTCAAATCTGTCAAATATTGTAGCAGAGAACAGAGAACTCATGAAATTCTTTCAAATTTTTGAAAGATTCACGAATTTTTCTTCCGCAGAAGAAAATCCTTGCAAAGGCAGTAAAGAACGCGTCTCAGGTTCAAAGAACAACTGTCGAGACCGTAAGATTCGTCTTGCAAACGGATCCAGAGCGAGAAACTAGTTCAGAAGGGACGAAGAGAGAGTGGAAAAGACGAAAAAATTTCAGCCGTCAGATCTTGCGCAGAGGACCGACAGCCATTAGATCAACAAGAAGGAGCACGAGGTTTAGTCCTCTGAAGCACAGAGGAGAAATTTTTGACTTGTGAAGTCATGAAATCCCGACATCATCTGGACCGTTCATCAAGAAACACATGGCGAGATCTCGGCATTTCGCTGACTCGCAAGGTGTAAAGGTCAGAAGACTGGTGTGAGAATTTGCGAATCCCGAAATCACGAGTCATTCTGGACCATTGGATCAAGAAAGATCGTGAGCCGTCGATCTTATCCCATCGCAAAATCGGGAATCGAGAGTTGGATGAGCGAAGGAGACTACTCTCCAAAACTCCGATACACGAAATCCCGACATCAAGAATTGCGAAATCCTGAGAGGATTGTGATCCGTCTATCTCAGAGGACAGGTGGCAGCAGATCGAAGTGCTGTCAAATTGGCATATCAGAGTTCACGGTTTTGAAAGACCGTCGCAACAAGAGTTCTAAACTCGTGAAATCGCAATTCACGAAATAGCGATAAGATTGTAGCCGTCCATTTGTTTGGACATGTGGCGGACATCGAGGAAACCGTCGGTGTTTCTGCAACAAAGACCGTCCATCTTGAGGGGACGCGTGGCGTAAATCCAAGGACTCAGGAAAAGTCCCGAAAAGGAAAGGGCCATCAGCATATCGAGATTCAGTGTTTCACGAATCCTGAGGACAAGAAACACGAGCATTTCGGAACTGCGAAGTCCGAAATCCCGACACGAGGAAAGCTCCATTTTGGGGCCCAGTTGACGTCATCTCTTCAAAACGAGGGATCGGAAATATCCACGGTGAAACCCTCGAAGCAGACTTGAGCCGTCCATCTGCTGGGACGCGTGGTGAAGATCAAAGGAATTGGGAAAGTCCCAAAAGGAAAGCGCCATCGGTAAATCGGAGATCGGGGAATTGAGGAGTTAGAAGAGCTCGTCATCAGGGTTCACGAAGTCCCGATTCGCGATATCCTGATAAGATCTGGACCGTCAGATCACAGGAAGATCTGGACCGTTGAATTTTCGAAAGGCATATTTTGTTTTTTCAGCAATTTGAAAGACAAAGAACCGGAAAATCCCATAACGCTTTAACACAAGGCACGTGGTCACATTGCACGGTGACTAAGGCCAATTCAAGGCCGATAAGCTCTTTTCGGCCATCGGTAAATCGACGTTTCGGCGAACGGAGGTAAAATAATAAATTTCCCTCTATTTTTTCTGCAAATTTTGTTTATGGTGTCGTCTAGCAATTTATGACCAACTCAGGGTCCAATTCTTCTGGGAAAGAATTACGAGTTTTGGTCTCTTCGGATGAGATCCTTCTTGCAAGCACAAGAGTGTTGGGATCCAGTGGATCTTGAATATGTGGAACTAATTCCAACCTCCCTTTCTGCCATGACAAATCCACAGAGAATTTCTCAGGCAACACTAAGGAACAAAGAAAATAAAGCGAAATTTTGGATTCAAAATTCTGTGGACGATTCGATTTTCTAAAAAATCACAGGCGCTGGTACTTCCAAACAAGCCTGGGATATTCTTAAATCTTCATATCAAGGAAATGACAAGGTCAAAACAGTTAAACTGTAGACCTTGAGGACGCAATTCGAGACTCTAAGGATGACAGAGTCTGAAAATGTGGATCAGTTCATGACCAGAGTCATGGGAATCGTGAACCAAATTAGATTGACTGGCGAAGCCATCACTGATCAACGCATTGTTGAGAAAATTCTTAGAAGTTTACCAAAGAAATTCAAAATGGTTGTAACAACAATCCTTGAATCCAAGGATCTGTCAAGATTTTCAACAGATGAATTGATTGGTTCTCTGGTGACACATGATACTAGACTACATCTCACAGATGAGTCAATCTCCATGCTTTCAAAACTCAATTCTCCTTCAGCAGAGGGAAAGGTAGAGGAAGAAGTAGAGTTCACCAAGGAAGAGGGAGCAATCAAAGTAACCCTCACTCTAGTGGAGGTAACAGACAACAATATCCGAATCAAACTTTTCAAGGTCAAAGGCAACAACAACAAAATCAACATCAAAATTTCCAGCCTCAAAGAGGCAGAGGGAGAAGATCAAATGACAAAACAAGCATACAATTCTATTACTACAAAAAGTATGGGCACTATGAATCTGAATGCAGGAAGAAGCAATCAGATCAGTTCTCAGGCAGAGCGCATGTGTCAAATCATACGGGAGACACCTCAAGAGGTATGTTTCTCTCATGCCACAAGACTAAACAACAACCTAAAGATCTTTGGTTGCTGGACAGTGGATGCAACAATCACATGACAGGTAACAAAGAATTACTTTCATGCATTGATTCTTCAATCTCATCTAATATTACACTTGGAAACGATTATTTAGTCAAAGATCAAGGAAAAAGAACTGTTCCTATTCTTACTAAACAGAATGTAAAGAAAGACATATACAATGTCTATCATATTCCAGATCTGAAACATAATTTTCTAAGTGTAGGACAGCTCATTGAACATGGATATAAGGTACTTTTTGAGGGAGCATCTTTCAAAATTTATGATAAAAAACCAAGCAGAAAATTAATTTTTGAAATCCTTATGACTCCAAATAGGATGTTTCCCCTTACCCTCAGAACTGCAAATCTGAGTCAACCATATGCACAGAGTGCATCAACCCTGAATGAAACAATGGTTTGGCATACAAGATTTGGACATCTACCATTTCAGAGTCTAAGTCTTCTATAGAAGAACTCCATGGTCAAAGGTCTACCTATATTTAAAGATCAAATTCCCCCATGTGAGTCTTGCATACTTGGAAAACGTAAGAGAACTAGCTTTCCACAGTCTTCCAATCAAGCCAAACAACATCTTGAACTTGTTCACACTGACCTATATGGACCAATGCAAACAGAATCAATAGGTGGTAGTTTTTACTTTCTAACGTTTATTGATGATTTCAGTAGAAAAATATGGATCTATTTTCTCAGACACAAGTCTGAAACTTTTGCAAAATTCAAAGAATTCAAGGCAAAAGATGAAAAATAGAGTGGCAAATATATCAAAGCACTCAGGTCAAATGGAGGAGGAGAATACAACTCCAGATAATTTGCAATTTTTTGCAAATCACAAGGCATTATCATGCAAACAACAGCCAAATATACTCCACAACAGAATGGAGTGGCTGAAAGGAAAAATCAGACAATAATGAATATGGCAAGAACACTTCTCAAAGAGAAAAGTTTGTCAAATAGGTTTTGGGATGAAGCAGTAGCATGCTCAGTTTATCTCCTGAATAGAT
>SNQJ01S0024118.1:90143-149462 GCA_010110895.2 Picea sitchensis | reverse complement strand
AATTGACACTTATCTGATCAAAAGTGGTTTCAACAGAAGCCAAAATGAGCCAACTCTTTACACCAAAACAGATCAGCATGGTAAAATTTTGATTGTATGTTTATATGTTGATGACATGATCTATACAGGAAATCTTGAGTTAATAGATTTTAAACATGTCATGCAATCTAAGTTTGAGATGACAGATCTTGGCATAATGAAATATTTTTTAGGAATTGTGGTTGATCAATCAATCAAATGCATTTTTGTCTGTCAGCAAAAGTATGCAGCAGACATCATCAAAAGATTTCACATGGAAGGATGCAATCCAGCAGAAACCCTTATACCCCTAGGCATAAAATTGAGTAAGAATGATGAAGGCCCTACAGTGGACTCTACCCTGTACACAAGTTTAGTAGGTAGTTTGTTGTATCTTACAACAACTAGGCCTGACATTATGTATGCAACCTGCGTTGTTTCCAGATTCATGGAATCACCCAAAGATTCTCATTGGAAAATGGCAAAACGAATTTTGAGATATGTTGCAGGAACTCTCAATTTCGACTTACGGTACACTAAATCTGATAGTAATCAACTTTCTGGTTACACAGACAGTGATTTTGTAGGCAGCCTAGATGACAGGAAAAGCACATCTGGACATGTTTTTCAACTGGGCACGAACCTAATCTCATGGGCATCAAAGAAGCAACCAATTGTTTCAATATCTTCTGCAGAGGCAGAGTATGTAGCTGCTACCTCAGCTTCTTGTCAAGTTGTATGGCTGAGAAGAATATTGAAAGATATGTCACATACAGAAAAGGATCCAACTCCTATTTTCTGTGATAATACATCAACAATTGCTTTATCCAAAAATCATGTGTTTCATAAGAAAAGCAAACACATTGACACTCGTTTTCATTTCATACGCGATCTAGTCAATAATGGTGATATTGCACTACAATTCTGTGGTTCTCGAGATCAGCTTGCTGATATCTTTACAAAGCCACTAGGAAAGTTAGTTTTTGATTTTTAGAGACAACACTTAGGCATAATCAGTGCTGATGTTTGTAACTGTTGAGTTTAAGAGGGAGTGTTAAATAAAATGTAACCTCAACAGTCTGACAATACACTGACAGTTGTCCTGGCCAGCTGTACTTTCTATTCTTGATTTGCTTGAGCCTATTTAGCTTAGCTATTTCCCATTGCATTGTAATCTCTTCAGTTCTTCATACATTCTAATATACTGTTTTCTATTCTATTCTTTCTCTCTGCATTTCTTGCTTCACAATTTATCAAAAGTAGGCTTCGAAAGCCACTTCTTCTTGTATAATTGTTTTCATTCTTAAAAAGGAAACAATTAACTTTAACTTTCAGATCAAGAAGAATGCGTACTTCTTTGTGTATAATTATTTTCATGCCCTCTTCCAAACAAACAATAAATTTCACTTTCAGGTCGAGTGTTTTCTACTAAAGAGTGGACTCCTCCTTTATGGAGGTTGCATTCTTCGAGTGGTTTCATATAATACAAACAAAGGGTAGAATACCTTTGAAAATGTTTGAAAGAGACCCCATAAAAAGGGATAACAATATATGATAGGGTTTGATGGATTATACATATTTGGAGTTTGCATCAATGTTTCGAATATAGTATTCTATGATCGGGTGGCCTCACATTTCCAATAGCCTCACATTTCCAATAATTGCAGTGTTAGAATTAGGGCAGTAAAGCATAACAATAGTATCTTTTAATTTTAATGAGTATAACAACTAGATCTACAGTTCATACATCAATCTCCACTACTTAAACAGTGTTCAGATGTACGAGATTTGATGATATAGATAAAGAGTAAGACTATAGTACAGATCTGAACTCAAACTTAAATATAGATATACATATCTAAACTCAAAAGAAATCTGATCATTAAACAATCAATCAAACTGAAGAAACAGAAAGGTAAACTCAATATATTGTTTAAATCTAATAACTGTTAATGCTGAAACATAGATCTAGATAGATCAAACTGTATAGAACTAAAAAACAAAATACCAGATCTGAAAATGATGGATAGATAGCATACCTTGTCCTGATCCTTACCTCTGAAGAAGTCACAACCAACAAGAAGGATGTAGAACCATTTGTAATTATGCTCAAGTAAAGTCTAGGTCATAGATCCACCATATAGGTTGGATCTCTTTCCAAGATATGAAAAAATTTCTTGCCACTAAAAGGGATAAAACCAAAAATACCTCACAAGGACAAACCCTCAAACAAAAGGAGGCTTAAAAACATTCAAAACTCTACACAGGAAAACTGTGGATAAACCCTTATTACAGCATGACATAGGAGTCCGTACCCTATAGGCTTATCAAATTAGGAGGGACCACACCCTATAGGCTCACCATAGCAGAAAATAAGAGGTCGCAGCCTATAGGCTCACCACACAACAGAATAGAGAGGGACGCACCCTATAGACTCAGCCCACAGCAGAAAAAGGAGGTCGCAGCCTATACACCCTACACAGCAGCAGATAAAAGGAGGCCACACTTCACATAGCCTACACAACAACAGATAGAAGGAGGACACACCTCACACAATAGTCACAAAAGAGAGGTTGCACCATTGTTAGCCCTCAAAGGGAGTCGATGTCACACCACACAAACTCTGCAACAACAAAATAGAAGAGGCCGCAACAAGGAGACAATAGTCCAACAAAAGGGGTCGTAGCAAGGAGACAGATTCGTAGACTTAAAGCACAAGAGCAGAGAATAACAAGTGTGTAATGTGAGGGGTAAGGGGTTCTATTTATAGTTTAGGATAGGGTAATAAAAATATAAATTAAATTAAAATATTTCATATAACATGTTTAAATTAAATAATTTAAACATGATATAATAAACATTTAATTTAAACTTTAATTGACCCTAAAGACAAAACAACATAAAAACCCCAAATCACACAAGCAAGGGTAGGAGAGGGTTTACAAGGTGGCAATACTTGTTCATTCATTTTCATGGTGATCTTATTACTTTATCATGATTGCATATGGGACTTATCTCTCATGTGGTCATGTCCTTCTTCAAGGAAGGTCATACACCAACAAAATACTTGATCGAGGATCAAGTAGCCCCAAAATTTTTTCTAGGGTCTTATCCACCAAGGTCCAAGACCAAGGATCAACCCATGCCACAGACATGGGTACCTTGGACTATGTCCAGGGGCCCTAGGCTTATCTAGGGTCTTTAGCTGCTTGGTCCTAGACAAAGAACCCTAGTCGTATATTGGGGGCCCTCTCAGGGGTCTTTACTGCTTGGTCCTAGACCAATAATCATAGTCATATACTGGGGGCCCTAAAAATGGTCTTTTTCCATGGCACAGACTGTTTGGTCCCAGACCTAATACCCCAGGAGTGCACTAGGGGCCCTAGATATCGTTTAGGGTCTTATCCATCCTTCAACATAATGGATCTTGTAGCTGGTTATAAATTTAACACTCCCTCTCAGCAAGAGAGGCATTCTCAGCTACACCAATCTTGTCACGAAAGTATACAAACTTTGTCAAGGACAGTGGGTTGGTGAAAATATCTGCTGTCTGTTCTGTTGTAGGAACATATTGAATTTTGAGAACGTTCTTCTGAACCATGTCCGAGACATAGTGATATCTCATCTCAATGTGTTCCAATCTGTCATGAAACACTGGGTTCTCAGTGAGCATTATACATCTCTGATTGTCACAGTGGATGTCTATGGGTTCAATCTATGAACTAAACAAGTCTGAAAGTAGCTTCCTGAGCCACACTTCTTCTCTGCCAGTAGCACTAGCAGCAATCTATTTTGCCTCTGTAGTGCTTTGGGCTACAGAGCCCTTTTTCTTGCTGGACCAGGATATCATTGCTGAACCCAAACTAAAGCAATATCTGGAAGTACTCTTCCGGTCCACTGCACTGTCCATCCAATCTGAATCTGTAAAACCATGGAGCACCACACCTCCACTGAAGGTGTATCTGAGACCATAAGCTATAGTCCCCTGAACATATCTCAGAATATGTTTTACTATAACCATATGTATATGCTTAGGTTCACACATGAACTGGCCAAGAGCATTTACTGCATAATAGATGTCAGGTCTCGTATGTACGAGATACATCAAGGATCCAATGATCTGATGATATAAGGTGGGGTCTTCTGGATCTGAACCTGTGACTTGATCTTGAAATTTCTTTAGGTTAGATATCATTGGATTTGTCATGGACTTGTAGTCCATCATGCCAAATTTGCGAAGTATATCAATTGCATATTTACTCTGTGAGAGAAAAATCTCTCCTGGTTTCTTCCAAACCTCCAAGCCCAAAAAATAGTGCATGAGCCCCAAGTCTTTCATTTCAAATTCTTCAGGAATCTCCCTCTTAGTCTGAGCTATCATGTTTTCCTCTCCATTGAGGAACATATCATCCACATATAAGACTAGGATAACTGGATGATTTTGAATGATCTTTATATAAAAATTTTCATTTTCTATGCTCTTGGAGAATCCAAGACTTTGTAGAATGTTGCCTATTCTACCATACCAAGCTCTCGAAGCTTGTTTCAATCCGTACAGGGATTTCTTGAGTTTGCATACATGAGATATTTTATCATGTATCACGAAACCTTCTGGTTGCTCAATGTAAACTTCTTGTTCAACTTCACCGTTAAGAAAAGTAGTCTTAACGTCCATCTGATGAAGTTTCCAACCAAAAACTGTTGCAAGTGAGATAATAATTCTAATTGAAGTATACCTGGCAATTGGAGCAAAAATATCATCGTAGTCAATTCCTTCTTTCTGAGAGAAACCACGAGCCACAAATCTCGCCTTGTATTTCTCAATGCTTCCATTTGTTGCATGCTTTATCTTATAAATCCATTTAGAAGTTACTACAGATTTTCCATGAGGTCTAGGAACTATGGTCCATACATCATTCTTTAAAATATAATCATATTCTTCATTCATAGCATCTTTCCATACTTGATGTTTGGAGGCATCAACAAAAGTTGAAGGTTCTGAATCAATTATAGTATTTAAACGAGCTATGAGGCCAGAGTACTTATCTGGTTTCTTTCTTTCTCTGAAGGTGCCCTTAGGAGCTGAATGCTTTTCTGATTCTTTCAATATATCCTGGCACCAAGCTCGTTTCCTTTTGATAGGAGGTAACTCCATTGGAAATTCAATAGAACCCCTTGAAGGATCTTCTACAATTTCAGAGGTTTCCTCTCTCTGTCCATCTAGAAAAGAGGAATCAAGTGGTGGAGTTTCCTGCTCCTCTGAATCACATGGAAGTTCTTTGGCCCGACGGAAAGTTGTTTCTTCATGAAAAGTCACGTCTCTGCTTACTTCAATGAACTTTTGACCAGGGATATAAATCCTGTAGGATTTTGAGGTCTCACTGTATCCCACAAAAGTTCATTTCTTACTGGAGGGATCTAGTTTAGTCCTCTTCTCTTTTGGAATGTGTATATAAACTGGACTGCCAAAGATTCTTAAATCATCAACTGAGGGCTTACACCTGGTGAAAAATTATTCAGGAGTTTTCGCTTCAAGGACTTTGTGAGACATCTATTCTGAATGTACACTGTAGTACTGGCAGCCTCAGCCCAAAGTGATAGAGGCAAGTTTTGATCATGCATCATAGCCCTGACTCCTTCACAGATAGTCCTATTCTTTCTTTTAGCAACCCCATTCTGCTGAGGGTTGTATGGTACAGTTAGCTCCCTCTTAATTCCAGAGGCTCGACAGATTTCATCATATTTGAAGGAGTCAAATTCTTTACCGTTATCTATTCTAAAAACTCGGATGTGTCTTCCTGTTTGATTTTCAACAAGATTCTTGAAATCTTGAAATCTGCTGAAAGATTCATCTTTAGTTTTTAAGAAATAAATCCAAGTTTTACGTGAACAATCATCAATAAAAATGATATAATAAATACAACCATTCATATAGGGAGAAGACATAGAACCACAAAGGTCAAAATGAATTAAATCCAAAATTCCATTTGATTTTCTATTACTGAGAAGATAGGGTTTCTTTATGTTCTTACCAAGTGAAAAACCTTTACAAATATTATTATGCTCAACAGAAAATACTGGCATACCTGTCACCATCTTTTGCAAACCTGGAAGTGCATTGTAATTGAGGTGTTCAAGTCTCCTGTGCCAAAGCTCGTAGGGATTGATCGTCTCATGAACCAAAGCTTGAACAACCTGACCTGAAATCTTATAAAGTACACACTCACGAGTTCCAATGGTTATAGCAGTACTTAAATCTTCATTTGAGGACCAAAAGAGGGTCTTTCATTTGGAGAAAGCCACTGAATAACCTTTACTTTCTAAAACTGGAACATGGATTAAAGTTTTCTTTAAACCAGGTACATAAAGAATTTCATCAATGTGAAAGATATTACCTGAGAGAAACTGCAAAGAGGTAGAACCAAAATCTGTTATGTCATAGGTGCCATCATCACCTAGTTCAACCTTTGCTTTGAATTTCCTGTCTTGATAGTTTACAAGGTTTTGTTTGAAGCCTGTCATGTGTCTGGAAGCACCACTGTCTATTAGCCAAATCTCTTCTGATTTGGTGATAGTGCCGGAAAGAGATGAGATGAGGTAATATTCCTTAAGTGGTTCTTGCTCTTTAGTGGCAGCTCTGGTTTGTCTTCTTTGAGGCTCCTCTTGGGGTTTAGCCTCTTCAGTGGAAACTGAGGCTTGAAATCTACCTCTTCTTTTCTGCTGAGAGGGAGGACTCCTGCAATCTTTTGCATAATGTCCTAGCTTATTGCAGTTAAAACATTTAACTTTAGATAAATGAGGATTGAGATGAGAAAGCTTACCTTGGGGTTTCTTACCTTTGCCTTTTGACTTCAGGAACTTCTTCCATTTCTTGGTCTTTGCTGTAAGGGCATGATCTTGCAAGATAGGATAGTGATTTCTATTGTTTAGTCTTCCTTCTTCTTCTAAGCAGTCATGCCACAACCTTTAAAAATTAGGTTGGGACTCTCTTCCATTCACAGATGCAAGAAAAACTCCCCAAGCAGCATGAAATCTATCAATAGTTGTTTGAACAAGGTCATCATCATCTACAAGAACTCCTATTGCAATAAGCTGATCTTTAGTTTGAGAAATTTTGGAGAAGAAGGTGGCAACTGTATCATCCTTTCCCATTTTCAAAGTACGTAATTGTTTCTTCAAAATTATTTTCTGAGTAGGTGCCTTCTTCTCATAGAGGTTTTCCAAAGCATCAAAATAATCTTTGGCAGTCCTTAGATGACCAATTAAGGGCATCATGTTGTCTTTGATAGAATAAAAAATGATTCTTTTAGCTTTGGCTTGTTTCCTCTTATATGCTACCCTAATTGTGTTTCTGGTAGGTTCTTCAATCTCCTTAGTGATAAAATCTTCTAGATCATTTTCTTCAAGAATGTTTATTATTTTGTATTTCCAAGCATTAAAGCTTGCAGCCCCTACAAGTCTGTCTTCAACTTTAACTGATAAAGAAGCCATGCTTAAATCTGTGCTAGATTAGATGACTGTAATCTGCAAAACAACCCTAACAAAGTGGATCAGTGTAGGCTCAATATTAGATCCTTGAGCTCTGTTTACACTCTAAGCTCTGATACCATGTTAGAATTAGGGCAGTAAATCATAACAATAGTATCTTTTAAATTTAATAAGTATAACAACTAGATCTACAGTTCAGACATCAATCTCCACTACTTAAACAATGTTCAGATCTAGGAGATCTGATGATATAGATAAAGAGTAAGAATGTAGTATAGATATGAACTCAAACTTAAATATAGATATACAGATCTAAAACTAAAAACAATATGATCATTAAACAATCAATCAAACTGAAGAAACAGAAAGGTAAACTCAATATATCGTTTAGATCTAATAACTGTTAATGTTGAAACATAGATCTAGATAGATCAAACTATATAGAACTCAAAAACAAAATACCTAATCTGAAAATGATGGATAGATAGCATACCCTGTCCTGATCCTTACCTCTGAAGAAGTCACAGCCAACAAGAAGGATGTAGAACCATTTGTAATTATGCTCAGGTAAAGTCTAGGTCATAGATCCACCATATAGGTTGGATCTCTTTCCAAGATATGAAAAAATTTCTTGCCACCAAAAGGGATAAAACCAAAAAGACCTTACAAGGATAAACCCTCAAACAAAAGGAGGCTTAAAAACATTCAAAACCCGACATAGGAAAACTATGGGTAAACCCTTCTTACAGCAGGAGATAGGAGGTCGTACCCTATAGGCTTATCGAATTAGGAGGGACCTCACCCTACAGGCTCACCACAACAGAGAATAAGAGGCCGCAGCTTATAGGCTCACCACAAAGAAGAATAGAGAGGGCCGCACCCTATAGACTCAGGCCATAACAGAAAAAGGAGGATGTAGCCTATACACCCTACACAACAACAGATAGAAGGAGGCCACCCCTCACACAACCTATACAACAACAGATAGAAGGAGGACACACCTCACACAGCAGTCAGAAAAGAGAGTTCCCACCATTGTTAGCCCTCAAAGGGAGCCCTTGCCACACCACACAAACTCTACAACAACAAAATAGAAGAGGCCATAGCAAGGAGACAATAGACCAACAAAAGGGGCCGCAACAAGGAGATAGATCTGTAGACTTAAAGCACAAAAGCATAGAATAACAAGTGTGTAATGTGAGGGGTAGGGGGTTCTATTTATAGTTTAGGCTAGGGTAATAAAAATAAAAATTAAATTAAAATAATTCATATAAGATGTTTAAATTAAATAATTTAAACATGATATAATAAACATTTAATTTAAACTTTAATTGACCCTAAAGACAAAACAACATAAAAACCCCAAATCACACAAGCAAGGGTAGGAGAGGGTTTACAAGGTGGCAATACTCATTCATTCATTTTCATGGTGATCTTATTACTTTATCATCATTGCATATGAGACTTATCCCTCATGTGGTTATGTCCTTCTTCAAGGAAGGTCATACACCAACAAAATACTTGATCGAGGATCAAGTAGCCCCATAACTTTTTCTGGGGTCTTATCCACGAAGGTCCAAGACCAAGGATCAACCCATACCACAGGCATGGGTACCCTGGACTATGTCGAGGGGCCCTAGGATTATCTAGGGGCTTTAACTGCTTGGTCCTAAACCAAGAACCCCAGTCGTATACTAGGGGCCCTCTCAGAGGTCTTTACTGCTTGGTCCTAAACCAAGAATCTCAGTTATATACTAGGGGCCCTAACAAAGGTCTTTTTCCATGGCACTGACTGTTTGGTCCCAGACCAAATACCCCAAAAATACACTGTGGGCCCTAGATCTCATCTAGGATCTTAGCCATCCTCCAGGAGAATGGCTCTTGTAAATGCTTATAAATTTAACAAAAGCACACTCAAAGAATTTGTGATGCACAATGGGTATATTACTTGTCACGACAACTTTATGGATACATAACCCACCGTGACAACTACTAGTCATTAGTGTTCAAAGCACAGTGTGATAAATTGATTTATATTAATGATCCATAGCTTCATGGATGTTTCGATGCATATAACTAACTTTTTGTTTATGAAACGTATTGTTTTTGGCTCTAGTACTATCAATATTAAATTTTAACTATTAATATTTATATTTAATATTTTAACTAATTTCACACAATTTTCTATATTTAATAATAAATTTTAACTATTAATATTTTGGTGTTTATTATATTTAATATTAAATTTTAACTTTTAATATTTTGGGGTTTATTAGTCTTTGAATTGTTAGTTTTTAGTTGTCAACCGCTCAATTTACTTACACCACAACCCCTCTTATTACACTTATACCATTCTTGGTTTTCTTGGTTTATAAAGAGGTAGCGACTTTAGAGTCCAACAAACTAGAACTACTTTGGTTGTTAAAACCCTATTCTTTTTAATATTGAAAATTAAACTCCAGCTAAAACTATTGAAGGGTTTGTTATATAATAATAATAAATTTATGTTAAAATTGTATCATCTTAAATATTTATGATGAAGAATATTTTTGTGACTATTAATTTTATTTTATTTTGTTTTGAATTGGAAATTTAGATATAAAGAAGTAAATCATTATTTTATGGCAGAGTGAAAAGGGATAAAAATCACGAGAGAAGTTAAGTACTTGTAAAGAAAAGTTATCTTTTCTATTCAATTGGTTTCTATATTAGAATGAGATACGTGAATTTATTTCTTGTTAGATGTTAAATATTTACTATTTATCTTTTTTTTTTTCTCTAAACTTATTATTCTTTTGTGGTTAAGAATGAAAAAGAACCCTAATGTTATGTGAATAATGTAGATATTGGAAATTGCAAAAGATTAAATAATAGAGTAATGTAGATATTGGAAATTTTAAAAGATTAAATAGAAGAACATTATTATAGCAAGAGAACATATATTTTGTGTGATTCATTATTTTAAGTAGTTTATAGACATTGAAGAATTATAAAATTACATGGCAAAGACAATTTAAGTTTATTCTTTCTTTATATATTTATGTAGTATAAATGAAATCTAACATTTTAACTCTTTATTTATGGGTTAGACTTTAGAATATTTGTTTTCTTTATATATATTTATGTAGTATAAATAAAATATTACATTTTAATTTTGTACATAGTTTAGACTTTGGATTAGATGTTTACATGGTAATCTTACAAGAAGATTTTTTTCTCTAATCTAATTTGATACCTTATATGATACCCATATAAGATTAGTAGATTTTTATATGTATATATTTTTGTTTTTTTGTATAAAGAAATTAGACAATGTTAACATGAATGTATATATTTCTTTTTGTTTCTTTTGTATAAAGAAACAAACTAAATTCTATATAATTGATATAAAACATAATTATTATATAAAAACAAAAAAAAAAAAAAAAAAAAAAATAAGTATATATATATATATATATATATATATATATATATATGGCACAGCCCTTTAGGGCTCCATACAGTCTCAGTAGGCCTAATGGTTAAGAACATGTGTTTCTTCTTAAGAGGTCACAAGTTCATCTCTTTAAAAATTTCTCTATAATATAATCCAAATTAAAATACTCAAATAGTCAATAGAATGAAATTACAAGAACCTTTTAGTAAGTCTTCTTACCCCTTATATTGAATGGTCTCCACAATTATTACTATGAGTCATTCCACCCCACCCATTATTTCTCTATTTACACTACAAAAAATGGATTTTATGTTTTGATTCTAGTGATGGAGATATAGATTTTATAGTTACAATACTTTGTTAAACCTTTTTTTATAAATTTGACTAAATCCCCTTTCCAATGCCTAAGTGGAAGTCTTATATTAAATCCTTTGAAAGGTGGAGTTTTGTAAATGTTAAGGGATGGGTAAATGCAAAGGAGAGGTGTTACCTCTCCACTTCAAATATAAAGAAATGGTTCAGGAAAAGACACTCAGTCTAAATACAATGCACATGGAAAAAGGCCCAAACCACCATCATATTTGAAAGAGTGACACTATCAATGAGGATTCACCAACACATAAAATATTAGAAATGTTGCAAATCACATGAAGGGCTTAGGACAATGCAAAGAAAATGAGATTACCTCTCTATGCTACATGTTATCCACTTCACAAAGGATAACACAAACACATGGACAATGAAGTAATTTCTCAAAGACCACATCAAAACGTATACATTGCAAAAGAAACTTTCGTATACATTGCAAAAGAAACCTTGACCTTTTCATAGAAGAAATAAGAAGAGAGCCATGATAAAGAAAGTTGTTTCCTAATTGGAGAATGAGGTACCAACACAAATTTGTGTGACAAATGGAGAACCAAACAAACAAAAATATGCCATTTGGCATTCATTTTGGGTTTCTCATAAGAGGTGGTTACACTCCGGGGTTTGTTGGCAACATTAGGGTCATGTTTGAATTTTGTAATCCTTGTTTAAAAGCATATTTGAACCTACCAATAGAGTAAAAAGGTCCATTTCTTGCTAATTTTCTAAAAATGGATTATAGGATAAAAAAAAATTGTTATTACTTTATATATGATTAATTTCTTCAACGTTTTTTTTTCCTCATTTAAATTATAATGCATTTAAATTATAATGTGCAAGAAATACACAATCAGAATTTTAATGCATAATGAAATAGAGAACAGAAAAAAACATTTTTAATTTGTGCAAACTAATTAATATTTACATTGATGAATTTCCTTAGCCGTATGCTAAGCGAGTAGATAACATTCAAGTTCCCTTATTTTACGACATCCCTCTCTTTCTGGTACAACACTCCACTTTTTGCAAACTTTTGTATCGTTCTTTGATGGATTTCCATTTTTTTACTTTTGCCTAGCAACCTCTTCTCAACAATTTGCTCTTTGTAAGCATTGTCTAGCATCCCTGTTCACTACTAGTAGTTTCTTGTTTTATCATCTCCTCTTATTTTCTTGAATTTTTAGGAAATCATCTCCCATACTCTTCTTTTTATTCTTTCTTCTTCTTTCTCCTCTCATAGTTGTTACTAACTCTAATACAAATTGATTTAGCCTCATAGCCTTGGCCTTATTATTAGAATATTCAATAAATATCCCAAACACTCATTTTTTTTTGCACAATCACTCAACACATACATAGAAATACAATAATAGTCTATTCATATTATTACACAGTTACAAATTCTTGCTACAATTTACTTGAACATGCTATCAACCTTTCTCTTTCACTTTCCCTGCTCTACGACTCACATAACCATTTTATTCTTATTTACAGTTCTATCCTTAGACTACAAATTCTACGTCACCCAGTCAAAGGACATTTGCAAATTCCTTGTTAGTAGTTTCCAAAGAAGGTACTATAGCAACCAGTATTGTTTAAAACTTCATTAATTTGTAAATTTTATCCCAATTATTTTTTAATATAGTTATTATTTGATTTGTTTTTCAAAAACAATATATTTTTTTAATTATATATATATATATATATATATATTTTTATTAAATTTTGTATTGGTTAAAATATTTTTGATATGACATTATTGGCTTAGTGTGTTACAATTTTTATTAGTTATTTGTAGAATTAAAAATTATTTTTTAAAACAAATATCTACAAATTATATCATTGGTCATTTTGGAGGTTCTCGCTATGTGCTGGCACTACACTCTAGAGACTCTGGCTCTGTAACACTGTAGTTTATTGTTGGATTCTAGGAGCGCTGCAGTCTAGAATACTATGTGGAAGCCTGATGGAAGTCATGTTACATGCAGAACAGGTAGGTGTCATCACTCTGGAAACAAAATAAGCAAAACATGTAGGAGCCATCACTCTCTAAACAAAACAAGCAGTGCACTGATAGTATTGCAATACGATCATCTGAGTCCTTCAATTCTATGCATTAACATCAGTTTTTCCCTTCAGTTATGTCCATCAGCACTGGCATGTTCTCCTTCATTGAATTTAATTATTGGGCACCAAGGATGTAGATGTCATCACTCCGGAAACAAAACAAGGAGAACAAGTTGGAGCCATCACTCTCGAAACAAAACAAGCAGTGCAACAATCGTATTGCAATACGATCGTCCGAGTCCTTCAATTCTATGCATCAACATTAGTTTTTTCTCCTTCAATTATGTGCATAACACTAGTATGTTCCCCTTCATTGAATTTAATTATTGGGCACCAAGCATGGTTCTAATTCAATATTTTAATTTACATCTCCTCTTTCTATATAATTATAGATAATCCTTGAAACCTTGGATGTGCAGAAGAATAAAAGTTATTGGCAGATATTTCTGTTCCATACCAAATAATTCATCCCCTAAATGAAGTACTTCCACAAGCTCCTCCTTGAGGCAGTAAGGAACCAAACTTATGTACAATTAATTATAAGTGTATTACCGGATTATGTTTCTAGCATAGCTTTTCCCAATATACAGTTTGGGATGAAGGTGTTGGCTACTTTTCTATCCGCCCATACCATGAAACAGATGCTCACAAGGAGAGGATGGATATTCCTAAAGTGAAATATCCACAATCTATTGTCAGGAATTGATTTTCCCAGTATACAGTTTGAGAAGACGCATGAGTTGATGCATTATATGAGCATCACTATACAAAAGAAGAGGGATATTCCTAAAGTAAAATATCCACAATCTATTCTCAAGAATTTTGAATATTTTAGCAACAAGATATTTATGAGGAGAGTGGGACAAACTACATCAAAGGACACAGAGTTTCAAAAATCCACGCCTTGACTGGGTTTGATTTACTTTGTAAAATGTGAGTGTATGAGGCAAGAACAAATATATATCCTTTACTCATAGGGGGAATGCAATTGGTATGCTTGTAGGCATTGAATTAAGTATTTTGGTTACCTTAGGCTCGTTATGGAAATAAAACTGATAATTTGTTTTTATGTGGAAGTATAGATATAGTGTACCATGTACAATTGATCCTAAAATAGAACTGGCTGCCACCCTTTGCACGATCTTTGGAGGAGGTAGGGCTTAGGTCATAGAGACAACTCAAAGACTTAGCACACATCTTCAAGCAACATGCAAAACATGTTAGACTCCTTGTAATTTCCAAGGAAAAACGAGTGGCCCTACCAATATCCCTTCGGTCTCTTCTCTTTTGAATACACGATCTTTGGAGGACGTAGTTTTCAGGTCAAAACTAGAACTTGAAAATCTAGAGAAAGACTCTTAAGATCCCAAACTAGTTTTCTTTCACTTAGGGATCCTTTTAGCTTTTTATCGAACATTAAAAATGAACAAAATAGGGCAAACAATTGGACTTACTAAAAAATTGGCTAGGATCTTGACAATGGGAGAGCTATCTTGGTCGTGTACGATCACATGGATGATGGTGGCATTGGTGAATTCACAAGCAATAGTCACTGAGACCTGGTCACCATTGAACCTTGTACTTCAAATTTTTTTTGCGGCACTTGGTGAATTTTGGCTTTTTATCAAACAATAAAAATGGAAAAAGTAGGGCGAACGGTTGGACTTATCCAGAAATTGGCTAGGACTACAGTGGTGGTGGAGCTGTTCTAATCCTGTACCTTCACATGTGCCAAAGGCATCAGCAGAACTGTCAATCTATGTCTAGCCATGCATGAGAATGCACCCGCAGGAGGCCAACTTTATGGCCATTAAGAGAACGACGATGCCCATGGATATAGCAGTGCCATATCCCAGCCCCGCCCTAAGCATGTAAATTTTCAGACTCTTGTAGTAATTATGAAAAGACTTTATTTTTGTTGTTCATTTCCAGTTTATTTTATTTTAATTGCACATTTCATATGTCTCCTACTTCTAACCTTGAATCTTCATCATCAATTCAATTTTTTTCTATTTTAATGCAATACATAAATCAAAAGAAAATGTTTTATTATTGACCAAAATAATTTGGGGTTGGAAGCTTTGTTTATGCAACACGAAAATACATGGCTTTCTTCTGAGCATAAATTTACACAGAAAATCAACAACTTATGTCGACATTCTATACATAAAAAAATGTGTATACAAAACTATGGAGCCCATCATAGCAAATCAATTCCCATGGGCCAAAATTTCTCTAATGTAATTATTTCAATCTTTTTGTGTGGGTCTTCTGGGCTCCACATACATAAATTTCGTTATAAAATATTGCATACTATGTGTACAAAGATGTGTATTCCCGTTGTGGTCCTCTTTGTCATTACCCAAAAAAATAGAAAATGAATAGGGTGTAGATCCCGCCAAATAATTCAGTACACTAAAGAATACCCTAAACCTGCATATCAATCATCGCTACATCATATACAACATCAACCTTTTACAAAGACCAGCGAATCACAATATTGAGAAAACCTAATGTACTTCGATGTAAGATAAGTGATTGAATAAAGTACAGACCAGTCTTAAACCGTCGGGCTTCTGGGTTGTGCTATCAGGGATTTCTTAGACCTCTCAAATTCACAAGCAATAGTTGTTGAGCCTTGTCACTATTGAACCGTGAGTGTCAAAGGTTTTTAGCAACACTTGTGAATTTTGGTTTTTTAACGAACATTGAAAATAAAAAAATGTAGGGCAAACATCCCATTATAGATCAATAATTCACTCGAACGCAATCATTATTAAATGAATTCTATTAAATGGATTCATCTTATGGTTTGGATCTATTCTTAAATATAAATGTTTTTAATCCATCATCGAAGTTTGCGATAGAGGTAAGCAAGTTTCGTCTCCCATGTTTTTAATCCATCATCGAAGTTTGTGATAGAGATAAGCAAGTTTCGTCTCTCAATTGTTAATTATATCAGTGTTGGAATAATGTAGAAATTAGTATCTATGTAACTAAGTGGTTGTGAGTTGTTATGTGCTTGTGCAATTTAGGGTTTGCTGGTGGTTTCAGATCCACCTTTGTAGGAGGTTAGTTCAAGGTTGTTGTGAGCACCTTGTGCTATATATATGTAATTGATTTACATTAATAAACAATTACGACAAATTATGTGAGCGTAGACCGTGTGATGTGCCCTTGTGGCCTCACTGTTATTGATTTTAATTTGGTATCAGAGCCTGGGTAAAGAAGTTTTGGTGTAGGAGCCACAACTTGGAGAGTTTGCCTGTGTGGAAGAGATACGATCGTTGCTACCAACCTGGGAAGCTTGCATCAAGAATCGCTCGATAAAGAGGATTGCTACTGCTAGAGCAGTGGCGGACGTGTGGAGGGGTTTGGTGATGACCCGAGAGCACATTACTCAAGAGGCAAGTTTGTTGTATGGACGAGTAAATTCCCGACGGCTCACCTTCGTGCACAGTCATCTGAGTATCCCTCGTTGTTGGGCAGATCACTTGCTGGTGAGGCGAATCGTAGAGTAGAGCCGTCGACCCCACCCACAGTCGCCTGGTGTGAGTGCCTTTTGAAGAACCACGATTTGCGTGTGACCTGTCATGCGTGGCAATGTGTGAGAGAAACTTGTTTGGGTGATTTTGTTCTCCGTTGGCTATTTGTTGTTTGAGCAATTTGGAATGTCAAGAAGAACATTGAGAGTTCATGTTCCTGGTTCAACGGGTAGCGTGGAGTAGGAAGCAACATGTTTAAAGTGAAAGGATCTGTTATTGGTGCCTCAGGAGCGCTTGATATCTCTCTCATCGTTATCATCAGAAGGTCCAACCCACTATTCAACGCCTTTAGAGCACTGATCTTCGATCATTGCTGAGTCACATGGAAAAGGAGAGCTTCCTCTTCACATAAAAGACAACTGATGTATGTTACAGATTTTGGAGGTTACTTCATTGTGGAATCAAGTCTCTGAATGAGGCTGTGATTGGTTGTATAACAACAAGAATGTCATTATAAGAGAATAGGTGAAGAAAATCGCTGCAACCGAAAAGTGAGGCCACATGGTATAGAAATATTGCTGCCAACACTGCTGCTGGAAGATCGTTTGCATACCTTGAAGATCAAAGAGTGAGCCACCTGTGAATGAGAGGTGTGCTTGGAGCTAAGGCAAGAGGGCCATAGAGCCAAATTCCTGAAGAGGAAGTGTGTCATCCTATTCTGTTTTGTGAAGTTTTTTTTTAGCTGCCAAGGAAAAAACTTGGCCCTATGCATTGAGCCATCAAAACCACTATATCTGTATTGAAGTTATGGTATTAGAGTTGCAATTGGAAGAAGTGTTGCTGGCTTTGGTAAAGGAGAACAACCACATTGCACTATGTGGAGACGTTTTAGCGTCTTGAGTCCTGATGGTCAAGACACTGCAGGTGGAGAAGCAATGATTGTTGGAACCGTCGACAAAGCCACCGTCGAATTTGTCTCTCCAAGTAGTGATCGATTGTGTGGAGGATGTCGTTGCTACATTGAAGGCTACATAGGAGGAAGGCATTGTCGAGATTGTGGCATGTAAATCGTTATTGCTCGTAGGAGCTCATGTGCAGAATTTTGAGAGGGAAAATCCACATGAAATGGATTCCCGTGTCTACATTGAAGTGAAGAGTTGGCTCATTACTTCCATAGGATCGCATGGAGAAAAGAGCTGCAGTGACATATTGCAGAATAAATTTGGTGATAAGAAAGTGGTTTTCGTTACTTGTCATTTCTTTGTAGGTGGTCGAAGCAAATAGGTTCCTGAGTACTGAGCACACGTGGAGCACTATTGTTTTCGGTGCAAGAAATTGTTGTCCAATGATCATTGTTGTGACGTGAAGACGTGCTTATCATTCTTGTTGAAAGAAGACTCAATGTGAAAGAATGGGTCATCAAAGGAGAATTAAACAGCTCCGGAGAGAACTGAAACACATGTGGAGGAAGAATCAACAAGAGGAAATATATTTTGCAGGTAAATATAAAGTGTCAAAGGAACACATACCTGATGGAAACCAGGATTAGATTGCGGATCTGGAGAAGATTGATGAAGACGAAGAAATCAATGCAATATTGAAAAGGTTAATGCCAGTTTTACCATCATTTTGATGTAACAATTTTTATCTTTGGAAAATGAAAATGGAAGGTTTACTTGGATTAGTAGATTTATGGGAATTTTTTCAAAATGGTTATGAATATCCTACTGAGAAGAGAAGAGATAAATTAACATTATATCTTGTTAGTTCAGCATTGAATAATGACATCCTGTCTGCTCTGTTATACGAATTTGGTGAAATAGAGAATCCAAAAATGTTTTGGGATAATCTAGAGATGAAGTTTAGTGTGAGGGGGAGCAAGATAGCTAAAGACAAAATTAATCATGTCACAACTGTTGAAAATGGTGAGTGTATTGACAGCCTTATAACTGAAATAAAGACTGAAAATGTATGCATTGAAATCACAATGATTGATGATGAAAGTGTGTATGTAGCTGATTGTGATAATGAGAATGAAAACCTTGTGGAGGAAGATCTCTTTGAAGGAGAGACATATGAAATCTCTTTGAAGGAGAGACATATGAAGTCAGATTTGATGAAGACAATTCATCTAATGAAGAGTGGTCAAAATTGATGCATGAGAAACATCTTATTAATGAGTTGTTGTTTGGTGAGAAGAATGGTCCACTTGCATACACAAATTAAGTGGAAGACAACTTTACTGTTGCAGAGAAGGAAGAGAAGGAAGATGAACATGAGAGAAATCAGAAAGCTCTCTTAGAAGAGCAAAATGAAAATAGCAATTTTTTTTTTGATATTCTAATGAATGTTTTTAAGTGTGCAGGGTTTGCTAAGGAAGAATGTGATGTGAAGCACTTAGGTGAAGTACCAAATAAGTTTGATGAAGAATTAGAATTTATTGAGGAATGGCTTCAAAAGACATATTATGATGAATGCAAAGAAACATTAGATTATGATGAGGACTGTATGGACACTGAAGAAGAAGAAGACTGCATTACAGATATAAAAATTGAGTTAGTTTTTATAAAGTGGAGTCCTGAAGAAATAAAGTATTACTATGAGCTAATGTTGCAAGAGTCTGTTGAGCAGGACATTGTTGATTGTATCCAGAAATGGGAGCAACATATTTATGTGAAGTTGGAAGCATTTGCGAACATTAAAGACAAATGTTCTCAAGTAAATGCAGAAGTGTTGAGGAAAAACAACAATAATTAGAAGTCAAATTCTAAAATGCCAAGGAACAAAGTAAAAAGGGCTATGAAGCAGAAGAGAGTCAAGATGAAACATATATGGAGTAGCAAGCCAAGGAAGAAGCTCCATCTACATCACTATCTAAGATCAAGAAAGGTCAAGATGAATTTGTTAATTTGTAAACCTAGCTGAGACTAAGACCAACAAGCATGTTATGTTTTGCTCTGTTATGTTTGGTAGAAAATCCATTTCTCCATTAAGGGGGAGTGTTGAAATAATGTAGAAATTAGTATCTACGTAACTAAGTGGTTGTGGGTTGTTATGTGTCTATCCAATTTAGGGTTTGCTGGTGGTTTCAGATCCACCTTTGTAGGAGGTTAGTTCAAGGTTGTTGTGAGCACCTTGTGCTATATATATGTAATCGATTTACATTAATAAACAATTAAGACAGATTATGTGAGCGTAGACTCACGTATGATGTGCCATTGTGGCCTCACTGTTATTGATTTTAATTATCAGTAACCTCAACAATATCTATTGTACACTGCAAGTTGTCATGGACAATTGTACAAGTTAGTTAGGATTTTTTTGTTTTGTTTCTTGATTTGCTCGAGCCACAATATCTGACTGTACAGTGCGAGCTGTCATGGGCAGCTGTGACTGTACACTGGAAGCTGTCATGGACAACTATACAACATAGTTAAGATTTTTGTTTCTTTTCTTGATTTGCTGAAGCCTATTTAACTCAACTCTTTTCCCTTAATGAATACTCGCGCTCTGCTCATTCTTTTTTCTAATTTTGTCTTCTCTGTATTATCTTCTTTGCTTCTCATTTTGTCACCAATTCCTCTCTCCTTCCATGTGGCATTGTAGGCAATACATTAATTATCTAATATTAGCTAAGTCAAGAGATTAATATTAGCTAAGTCAAGAGATCCGTGATAAAAGAAATCCAAGGTGATAGAAAGGAAAAAATCATACACTCGATTGTTTTGGCTTACTCCGACCGATGCACTTCACGATTCCTAGCTCTTTTTTGTTATAAATACTAGCTTAAGAACCTAACACCTTACTTTGACTATAGTTTATCACCATACTTACGACTGTAGTTTATGTTGGACTGCAGATTCTTCTCTCCCTGTATCGTGTTGTTGAATCGCTTTTACCCCTTACGATAGAAGTGGGTGTGCTCCAACTAATAGCAAGCAGAATTGGACTTGATGTATACCTCAGTATTTTGAGACTAGGGAGTGTGTTTACCATCTGTCACGTTTGGGGCGGCTAGAACTGAAACCTCAAAAATGTGTCTATGTTTAAAGACACACGTTAAACTATTTTATAGATCACACAATTATTTATTGATGTGTGAAGTTAGTTCGGTTAAGTTAGCTGATATTAACGGCGTGAGTTCCTTGTTATTTTTGAAAGTGGAGAGAATAGAGCAGGATTCCAAAGCCTATTAACTTACCATAATCACCAACCCATAATTAGTAACATTGGAGTAATTTGTGTGTTAACTATAATTAAACAATTGTCAATATAATATATGGACTTAACTTCTGCCAAAAATAGTGTTTTAATTCTTTATTGGGATTCCAAAGCCACTGTTACACTCTGGATAAACTGTTAACTCGTCATAATTACGGACAGTTTGGAGTAATGTTTTTTTGTTAACTATAACCATACAATTGTCCATATATGGAAATATTGTAAATTAACTCGTGAATATATGAAGATGTTGTAACTTAATCTATTAATAAGAACATTAAACCATAGATGTTTTAATAGTTTTTTGCACAGAAATATTAAAAATCAAATAATCTCAAAACTATACACAATTTATAAATTTATATATTTAATTTTGCATCTTTTTGTTATACAAATTTATAAATTTAATTTACTTTTGCATCACCTGCATTAGTTTAGTTGGAAAAGCAATATTTATGAGCGAACTTATATTATCTTTTAAATTCACTAACTTTTGATTCAATATTTATTACTAAATCCAACAAATTACAATACTTGAAATTTACATATTTCATTTTTCACTGGATTTAAGAGATTTCGTGGCTCCAAGTAATTTTAAGTTAAGAGGTGAAAAAGTGTTGATCAGCTTTATATGATGCATTTTCAAATTTAATATATAAAACATTATATTTTTTATTTACATACAATTAAATTAGATATTAAGAAGACTCGGGAGTTTCTAGGCAGGTACTTACATTACCTCCATCAATTTAGTTCCCAAAACAATATTTATGAGCTAACTTATATTACTTTTTAAATTCACTAATTTCAATTTATAAAATTGATTCAATAATTATCACTAAATTCAACAATTTTTTTTTCCTCTAAAATTTTACATTATATTTATATAAAAATATAAATTGTTTTCTTCACATTCGTTACATCAAAGATAAACTTGATTATCATGGACTGCTCTCAACAAAAAGCAAAGAGTTATCTAAATCCCTGACATTACATTCGTCAAAGAGTTATCTAAATCCCTGACATTACATTTGTCATCTAAACTTGATTATTATGGACCAATCTCAACAAAAAACAAAGAGTTATCTAAATCCGCAACGTTCGTCATCTCCAAGATGCCCCAAAAGAGAATACCCAACAGTACATATAAAACTCGTTCTATGACCACACATAGAGATATAACAAAAAAAACTTAGATAACATCCCCTATTGTTATCTAATATATATTTAAAAACAAAGTGGGGCCCTCATGACCGTCTTCCCATAGGTTGTATGCTATGTTCCCAGATTGCTTTTGAAGAGCCTGTTTTGATACACAGCGAGTCTCTTCATTAACCGCCTCTTAGTTCTCTTCTCTGTAAATATGGGAAAAAGTTATAGTCTTGAAGAGCTTGATGAAATCTGAAATCCTATCCTTCCAGTAGTCCAAAGTGACTACCTGTAATGTGTCTTTCCTTTTTAGCTAATCAATGAATGTTTTGGAGTCTCCATGTACTACCGAATATGTGATTTAAAGACGAGATGCCAGTGTTAATGAAGCCCAAACCCCTCTAAGTTATGCCCTCGTATTTGTTCCTTGACCATAATTTAAAGTCCATTTGTAGGATAAATGTGCATTGATCTTTATCACCCGAACAACACCAGTTTGAAGGCCATTTTGTTGGGTTGCCCCGTCAATCCACCCAATTGTTGTATGTTAAGATGGTGCATAAATTTTAGTTTTTAGGATTTTTCCTTTTTCCTTTTTCTGGATCTCCCCACAACTCCTAAAGATTGGTAAACCACCTTCTGTATGCAGGGTTTCCCACACTAAAAAATGGTCTTGTTTCATTCTAACTAGGTATACCAGTTAACAAAGGCTAGCAAGGTTGGATACAATTGTTTCTGGATATTCTAATTTTCAAAGAAATCATTCACCGATAAACCATTCCACCCTAAATAGAAAGTTAGAGATTTTTTAATTCAATCCTAGACTGCAATAATGAAAGGAAAGTTTACCAACAGGTGTTTTATAGTCTCCTGATTTTTATTGCATAGGTGGAAATAACTTGGCCCAACCCATCCTTTATTTTGAAGGTTTTTCCATGTGAGTATTGTGTTTTCCAGTGCAAGCCACACAAAGAATTTAATTTTTTGTGGGCAGTCCCATAACCACGGTTTTTTTCTCTAGCCTCCAATTGTTTTTTCCCATAATTCTTTAGCTATGGAATTGTATACATTTTTAACCGTGAGATTGTCAGAGTTGTCTCCTCTAGTCCACTTTAACTCATTCAGTATGTTGGATAGTTGTACACCTGATCCAATCAATGCTCTTCTAAACCTATTCCATTATGTAGCTAATTCACCTTCCAGTCATAGCTCTTCACTTTCTAACCATGTCGAGCAGATCGTACCCGTACGTAATTCTCTACTGGCCTGATATAAGTAATGAAAATTTATTTGGTTGAGTAACGCTACCAGTTCTTGAGACAAAATGGAAACTTTGTCCATGCCCATAATACAAATTACAATAACTGAAATTTACTTATTGCATTTTTCACCATATTTAGGAGATTCTCCCATATTATTGCATTACATGAGATTGATTTGGCTCCAGGTAATTTTAAATTAAAAGGTGAAAAAAGTGTTGGCATGAACTAGAGTTGTAATTCTCTTTTCATATTTGGAAAAAAAGAATTATAGAAAATTTTATTAGCTTTATATGATAAATTAGTTTCAAATTTAGTTTATAACACATTACATTTTTTATTTATATACAATTATTAGATAGTAAGAAGGATCAAAGCCTCTTGAGTGTTTCAATTGTACCTATATCAGATATATGAATGCATAATCTATTATTAGTCCCTGTTGAAGACGTAGAGGGACTATAGCGATCGGTAATTGGTTGACTTGATATTAGTTTGTCGTTTGACTACAAATTTTTGCATACTTTCTATTGTTCGAACTACATAATTGAAAACATTATTTTTTATATAATAAAAAAAACCATATATGTCATGATCTGATTGGATAATAGATTTGAGGTCTTATTGCCAGCTTTGCTATTCCCAATGAATTATATGTTTCCATATCCAAAGTTTGTATCATCTATGGTACTTTTTAAATTTATACTATTCATACTGAAATGTTTTGATATCCAAAGTTTATAGCGATAGACAATTCATTGACTTTATATTAGTTTTTCATTTCACTACAAATTTTTGCATTCTCTATTGTTTGGACTAGAGAACTAAAAACATTATTTTTTATTATTTATATAATAAAAAAACCCATATATGTCATGATCTCATTGGATTTTAGATTTGAGGTCTTATTGCTAGCTTCGCTATTCCCAATGAATGATATGTTGGCATATCCAAGGTTTTTATCATCTATGATACTTTTTGAATTTGTACTATTCATACTAAAATGTTTAGATATACAAAGTTTATAGTGATTGAGAATTCGTTGACTTTATATTAGTTTTCGGTTTGACTATAATTTTTTGCATAATTTCTATTGTTCGAGCTACATAACTAGAACCATAATGAGGTCTTATCTGTTATTGTTATTATTTGTTTTTATTACTATTATTATGTTTGATTTTTATTTATTGTTGCGTACTTCGAGAGTCTTCGTCATTGTTGCGTACGTAAACAGGCCGTCCACACTCCATTCTTTCTTAAATGTTTGCATAGTGTGATGCCCTTCGAAAGTTCTGACAGTCTTAAGTGTTTACCTAACAAGCATCGCAACATTAAATGTTTATTGTGGAGATGTGTTACAATAAAGTTTCATTCCATTTTTTGATACAATGTTGTCTGCGGTGAAAGTTTCAAATATTGTTCTTCACCGGCATCACTCGTTCATTGGTTGATGCTTGTTCGTTGGTTCATTCGATGCTGCTTGTTGTTGTTTGATTCAACTTTGCAAAGTTGAGGTCCTGCAGTTGCAGTTGGACCTCTTCGTGGTTGTTCACTAGTTTGTTGTTCTTCAACTTTGCAAGTTGTTGGACCTATTGTTGCATTTTGCAAGTTTTGGAGCTGCGCTTCTGTAATGTACCTCATAAATCACCATAAATAAAATAAGCAAATTTATTTGTACATTTATCCTTGAAAGGTTTCGAGATCTCAAGCAAGTAACCTTTCTGTTAAAAGGCTTGAGTCTGAAGGTTTGTTAGAGTCCTTACTGTCGTCGTCTGTCCTTACCATTCAACTTAAGTTTTCTAATCGATGATATAATGAGTATTTACTCATCACTTCAATGTTTAATTAAGATCCTGAAAATTATAAATACTCTCTTATATACTAGTACCTATAACACTACCATAGTCTTAACAATACAAACAACTTTGGGGTTTTATGACCACAACCCTACATAAAAATATTACCCTATATTTGCAATAAAATCAATTCGTAATACGGTCTGTTACTTCCATACCTCTATCTGGGATGAAGACTCTCCAACGTTCTCTTACCAGTCCATTCATTACATTATTAGAGTTGTTCCCATAACAATAAGTTCTCTTATAGGTTCCTATAGTTTGGGAAACATAACAGAGGTCAATTGGGTTTCGGCGATTATAAATGCCAAACACAAAACAAAACAAATGGGCCACTCCGTTTGCCAAAAATGTGAAAATGTAGAAAGACTATGGACCCAACACTTCGGGGTTTGGGATTTCACGTTTGGAAGTGTCAAACATCAACACACCACAACCTACGAAAGGGAAAAAGGGAAAGTGGGACCCGACCATCGGGGTTTCGGGGTTCTGGACTTCGTGAGTTCAAGTACACAAACAACAATATATATACAAACTTGCGAAAAGTGTCCAGCGTATCGGGATTTCAGGGTTCGGGATCCACATACCACAACTCCCGAAAGGTGAAAAAGGAAAGTGGGACCCGCCCATCAGGGTTTCGGGGTTCAGGAATTCGCGAGTTCAACAGTCAAATAAAAACACACAACCAATCCCAAAATCGTGAGGAGTGACCAAAACTTCAGGATTTCAGAGTTCGGGATTTCGTGAGTACAACAGTCGATCGTCAATACATAACAATTCCCAAAATTCCAGAAAGGTAAGGTGAGATCCGTATTTCAGGATTTCAAAAATTCGGGGTTTCGGGGATTCAAATGTCAAGCAACAACACAAAACATTTCTTGAAGTTCCGAAAAGGTAAAGGTGGGACCTGTATTTCGGGACCTCGGAATTCAGGGTTTTGGGGTTTCAAATGTCAAACAACAACACAAAACCTTTCCCGAAGTTCCGAAAAGGTAAAGGTGGGACCCATATTTTTAGGATTTTGGAATTTAGAGTTTTAGTGTTTCAAATGTCAAGCAACAACACAAAACATTTCCTGAAGTTCTGAAAAGGTAAGGTGGGACCTGTATTTTCGGGATTTTGGAATTCGGGGTTCCAAATGTCAAGCAACAGTGCAAAACATTTCCTGAAGTTTTGAAAAGGTAAAGGTGGGACCTGTATTTCGGGGTTTCGGGGTTCGAAACTTCGTGAGTTCAGATTCCCTAAACCTCTCATGTAACCAACCTTCGAAATGCGAAAAGTGGAAGCTTCGGGGTTTCGAGGTTCAAAACTTCGTGAATTCAAAATCCATACATCAATATACACGAACCTCTGAAAGGTGAAAGGGAAGTTGGACTAAGTGTTCCTGTCAAAAAAAGTTAAGGAAATAAAAACAAATGCAAAGGGAGAGAGAGCTCCTACTGTAACTCTTCACACTATTTTCATCACTCCTTGGTCTTTAGCCTTTGCGGGTACTCTCAAATTTCGTTTTCTAGGAGAAAACATACTTTTGTTTCTAGGAGACTGAGGGTGTAGAAGGATACGATATACTTTTACTTCACAGAATTTCAAACACCTAAGGACTTAGGAAATTTACACACACAGAGGGGCACAAAGGATAAAATTCTCTGTATAGGGTAAATTCTATAATATCCACTTAGAGCCTCTTTTAAATCAATGCATTAAACGTCAACAGTACTAGATCTATGCATCTATGAAAATACATAGTTAAGAATATCATTCCATCAGATATTGGTCATTAATAAAGATGTTCCGAGGGATCTGAGTTTTGGTTTCTTGGGGGGTTTATCTAGAAAGAGGATCTGCCTCTTTGTCGTTAATCTCCTCTTTCCATAGAAATATAACTACAAATGTTCTTCACATATATTCCCCATAACAGACTTAAATGGAAAAAATGTTACAGTTCCAATTTAATCAATACAATGCCTTAGAAAAATCACCTAGACAGAGAGTGGACATCATTCCAGTTCGGATTTAATAAGACATCAAAATAAAAACATAGTCATTCATAATAGAGAGGGGTTAGATCAACATATCTGAATCCAATCTACGGTAAGACAAAGGGAACATCCATGTTCCTCCCAACCGTAGAATAGAGCAGCCAAAGTCACTTGCCCAATTCACCCCCTAGCCTAACCATGAATCCATGAGGGCGAACTTGGAAACTCCTCCTCGGCAATGTCCTTCAATTCCAACAGTTCTCCTCTTGCCTCACACTTACTCAACAGTGTTCATAACAACAAGACAATTTTGTTTCAGCAGACTCCTCTTACCTCACACTCAATTCGCAATGTTCATAACAACAAGAGAGCTCTGGAATCCTTTCCCAGCATACTTGGCAGTGTCCTGCCTCCTCGCATATGCTATATATATATATTTTCTTGCCCAAGTTTTTTCCCTCCTTTGGAGATTTTCACAGCTTTCTTAATCCCTGATTTTCAGGGGCTTTCAGTGGCCAAATCTCTGATTTGTCACTTGTAATCATCCACCCAGAGGCAGTTCCAACTTGTTCCCCACTCATGGAGTCAAGGTCAGTTGATTTTTAACATGGTTGTTCCATTTGTCCTCCTGCAGTTAATATAAAATGTTCTATTGTGATACAAGTGTCATAGTCAAATAGTTAGTTGAGTCCAAACAGATCTCTGCCCAACAGTCACAATAATTAAATACAATTATTAAATTCGAAATTCAGAATTTCCATAAATGGCAAAAATTTTTCAGATTCGAATTTGCCTAAAACGGAAATAAATTTCCAGCACAGAAAATAAGAAATATTTTATTTTTGGGGGATGTCACATCTTCTATCATCCATCATTGATGGGTAAGTTTCCATGCCATCATTTCGTTGTTATTCATTTTTTCCTTCTTGCTGTTTTCACCTTGCAAGCAAGAATTTTCAATAGTAGGAGTCCCTGCCTCGAAATTTTGTTACAGAACATATTTCTGTGTGGATTTTGCGATCATAATATTTTTCTTGTTCTTGGACGTCAATTTTCTATACAAAACCTGCCTTTGTCACAGCCGTCTTGACATATAAAAAAAAAAACGTATTTTCTCCTCTTATTTTTTGTTCCTGGAAACCATGCGTTTTGTGCATTTTTCCCAAGTTGTTCCCTTCCCATCACATACGCCAAATTCCACATCCTGGGTATCATGTCGTAGTTGTTTCCAAAATATCAATGAAAAGGAGTTTAGAAAACGAATTCAAAGTTGTCTCAATGGGGCAACCATCTGCCAGGGTCTTGTGACAGGGAATGCTTTTATTCTCCTATCCTTTTTGTCTTGCAGAGCATCTTCTACCTCTTAGAATCTTGTAGCATGCATTCCATGAATAGGTTAAAAAATGATACACCTTGAATACTCAGTATTTTTGCTCAACAAATTTATAATGTTGTTTATTTGCGTTGTCTCTTCTGTTTGGTTCATTGTTCATTGTATGTTTTTTTCATGTGTTGTGGTGACTAGGGGGAATTGAATTTGACAAGAAGAAGGTTGAAGGATACATAGCGGGATTGGTATGCAGTTTCGCGCTGGTAGTTTTCTATTTGTCTTTTTGTTTTGTTTTTCCTTTTTTCTTTTCTTTGTTTTCATATAAACTGAAAATAGCTAAGAAACAACTTGAAAATCACAGTTTAAGAGATGAAAAAAGTAATAGATGTTGAGTCCTATGAGATAGATACAGACTCCATTGTGAATGGCAACATTGATGAGGTATTGCATAGCAATGGGATTTTTAGATTGGATGCATTCTCGTATATTGTAGGAGATTGCCTTTTTGATGCCTTTCAGGTTCTATCACATTTCTATTATTCCTCGGCCGACCTGCGTAATGGATTAATAGATTATTTCTTGGGTTGTTTAAAAAATGGTGATGCTGAGGCATTGGAGTCGTATGAATTGAATTGACGTCTAGTTTTCTTTTGCAGTTGCATGGAATACATGATGTCACTATGTAATTTTCAAAGATGCAGTTGTCTACATATGCAATTATTCCTGCACATGAGAGGGAACTTTGGGGAGATATATTTTGTATACGGTGGATGTCTAAGTGTCTCAATATATCAATTTTAATGTGGGCATTGACAAGAAAAACAAGATATCTACTATTCAACAAAACTGCATCTACCGATCCATATTGCATCTTGTTCCATGATGCCAATCCTGTTAGTGGTCATTATGAACCACTATTGTATAGAAAATTATCCATATGAAATCTTAGAGCACCTCATATTTACTTGTCTCTCATTTTCAAAGACCTTGAATCACAATTGAAATGGATTATGCATCACATACACTGCCATGGCTTGCAAATAGCAACAATTGTTGCATCTAGTTGTGGAGATGTCTGTTCAATGCAGTAGCAACATAGTTCGATGTGCAGTCATTGCGTATTTAAACTATACAGTCCTTTTGCAATGTAATTATAGGCGGAAACCAATAGGCTTTTAGCTGCTTGCATCAACACCTTTCGCCATATCTCCTAGAAAATATGGCGGCAATTGGAAGTTGGCAAGAATACCTTGTAAACATGGCACTGCCATATGAAAAAGGAAATGTAGAGGGTGGAAGATTATGTTTGAAATGGCTATCTATCATATTCATAGTAAATATCTAGGTTTAGTTGGCCCTGCTAGATGACACTGTCCATTCCTGGTCTATTGATTCAAATTACGATCAAACAATTGACATCATCTCATTGAAAACAGATACGACACATATCTATTATCAACCTTTGATGGAAAATACCACTAGTTCAGGGTCCACTGTCCATGCCACCCAAACTGCATCGAATCTTCATAGGAGTAGCATGATATTTAATGAAAATGAAACTCGTCCCAGTTGTGATGAGACCATACGAGGTTTAAACAAAAAACGTAGACTAACTTATCACAACTTGAAAAATATCATGCGTGAAATTTGTCCAAGTTATGATGAGGCCATACAGGGCTTAAACAAAAAATGTAGACTAACTTATCAAAACTTGAAAAAGGTCATACGTGAGAGAAAAAAATACATTGGTAGTATAGGAAATACTGTCGGTTCAAGGTCCAGTGTCAATGCCATCCAAACTACATCGAATGTGCATAAGCATCGCATGTTATTTAATCAGAATGAAACTCATCCAAGTTCCCATGAGGTCATCCTCGCCTTGAACAAGAAACGTAGACTAAGTTATGACAACTTGAAAAAGGCCATACATGAGAGAAATAAATACATTACTACACTTCCTTCTAGATAGAAACTGACATATCACAACCTAAAAAGAATTGTTCGTGCACAACACAATAGAAATAGGTACGATCACTTAGCCCACAATGGTCATGGCACTGTCTAAGAGGAAAACATCACATTTCGTGGGCTAGAAACAACACCATGCACTACTACCAATGAAAACCAACAAACACTTTCTATGCATACTTCCCTACGGAAGAAATATGCAAGACAGACCTATATGAAACAAATCAAAGACACTCCTTCCATTTCATGTGCAATTTGTGATCAATTTAATTTCACAAAAAACACTAAGTCTATCACGCCTGATTTGGAAGAAGAATGCCTCCGCTTCACAATAATTGATAAAACATTTTCTAGTGGAAAAATTTGTCTTCCATGCAAACAGTCGCTTGAAAATGGAAAACTGCCACAATTTCCAACCCCTAACCAAATAAGATGTAATACACCACTTCCATATGTAAGTGCACTTACATAACTTGAACAAAGACTTGTTTCTCTACGAATTGCATTTGCACAAATCAGAGCCTGGGGCTATTAATGACCCCAAATGGGCTTAAAAAGATCAATTGTTAATGTGCTTGTCCAACTAGATGTTGTGCAAAAAGCCTTGCCACAATTCATTAGCAATACAATGAAAATTTTTGTGGCTCTCAAAAGACACTTGCAATACAAAAAATTATATCAGACAGGTAAAGTGCATGTGCATCTTGTCATGAAAGAATTAAAATAATTATGTTCCAGGGCTCTGTACAAAGCACAAAACATTTGTATAAATGAGAACTGGAGCAATGTTCTTGGAGAAGAGGATGACATCTCTGCACAAACTCTCGAAACTGCTAGGGAATTTGATACAAGTGATGAATCGAAGAATGAAACACCTGCTGAGACATTGGTACATGGATTCACTGATTCACAATGCATTCGTGACTTGCAAGAGAAGATTGTCGAAATTGCACCTGCTGAGGGGCAACGTCCACTTAGAATATTCAAGGACAAATTTTCCGAGGAAATGAACTTCCCAACACTATTCTATGGAGATCCACATCCCAGTGACATTACAGAATGATTCAGTTACCATAAAATAGTTTGATGGGAGCTGCTACATTCAAGTGGTGACTTCTCCTGTCACATAAAAAATTTGTTTTTCAAAAGAATGCACATAATAATAGTAGATCCAAGCCATACAATGTATGCTTAAACAACCAACAATTTTCCTTAAACAAAAACTTTCCCATATCTGGAACAACAATTTCTCCAAGGACATGCCAGTTATGTGGAATGCAAATACAGATGCACAGTACCTCCTCAATGCATATGCTGCAACATCGTACTGTACCTCGTATATGACAAAGGTTGACAAATATATGACAAGTGCATTCAGAAGAATACACAAAGAACATGAAAGAATTCATATTGATGCTATACAAATGATACGTACGCTTGGTAATACATTACTTAATCTTCAACAAATGTCTACTCAACAAGTGGTCCACATTGCACTTTGCCTGCCCCTTAGTTGTAGTTCAAGAAAATGTGTCTTCATAAACACATATTCACTTTACAAACACACATTTGTGCTTAAACCACCATCTTTGCTAGAACAAGAACCTAACAATTCAGAGGACATGCTATGATGCTCAAATATTTATTATTACCTTCGGTGTCCATCTCCTATTAAGGATATCTTCTTAGCAGAATCCGTATCGCATTACAAAACAAAATGCTGCGCCCATATCAAAAAGAAAAAAAACCTCTGTGATACGGTTTGTCAAATACAACAAACATATTGACTATGAAAACAATTGTAGTGAAAAACTATTAGTATACATTTCGTTCAATGAAAACGAAAACAAATTAAAACATAACCTCCCTACATGGGAAGTTGTGTATGTTGCCTCTGAGACTATAGTGAAAACCAATGAATATAGATTTACTTACAATGTTAATCCAACATGGGGTGATCTAGAAAGTGCAGTTAATGAACTAGAAAACCCTGACAATATTGATGAGGCATTCAGAAACCGAAAAAAAAACCAGAAATCCTTGCGAGTCCTATGACACGGAAGAATATTTTCCTCATCCGCGGGTAGGCATCATTGAAAAACGTATCAATATTGGTTTTCAAGTCACAAAAAATCCTTTCCTTATTGAAAATAATGAATACCATAGAACTAGTCATTTTTTGAATCGGGAACAACAAAGAATTCTAAAGGACACTGCGCTTAAAAAACACTTGAACATGCACACTCCTGTGCACTTGTTCCTTACAGGTGGAGCAGGAACACGCAATACATTCACAGCGAAAGCACTATTCCAAATGCTTATATGAATCTATGATTCAAACAATTCCTCTGATCCTATGAAACCAAAGGGCCTAATAGTTGCATACACAGGAAATGTTGCATATAATGCAGGTGAAACAACAATCCACTCTACATTTTTTATGCCTTTTAACAAGTCACAGTTTCTTCCATTCAACAATGAAATGTTAGATACCTTGTATAAGCTTTATGACGAACTGCAACTTGTCTTTATAGATGAGCCATATTTGATTGGGAGTTGCTTCTTTTATTCCATTGACAACCGACTACGAAGCATAAAACATGTGCACACGAAATACTTTGGAAACATTGACATGATATTCTGTGGGGATCTTTACCAGGCAGAGCCCATCCAAGATTCTTTGATATTTGAACAACCGACGGTTAACATTCAAATAGTGACGCATGACTTTTGGAGAGACAATATTAAATGCTTTGAATTTCATAGTACAATGCACTAGACAAATGAAGCATTTATTGCAATTCTGAATAGAATGCAGACAACCAACCAAATAGATGATGACTTAACATATATCAATTCGAGGTTCTTGCGACCTGCACCAATAGACCCAACCTTCCCTTACCTGTTCTACACAAATACGGATGTTGTAATGCATAACAGGTACATGCTATCGCTCATGCCTGGCAATGATATCATCATCAATTCAATTGACCTCGAAGAAGACAACCATGGAAATGTGGCACATCATGAACATACAACTACTTTACCTTTGCAACTTGTCCTTAAATTAGACATGCTCATTGAAATATATGCCTGCAACTATGATTCACAGGATGTCTTGGTCAATCGTGCAGATAGAATACTCAAAGGCTATACCAAAACAAAAAAACTTGATTTCCTCTAGATTAAGTTCCATGAACCGCATATAGGCAAGCGACAAGAAAACAAGTTGGATTATATATATGATTCAAACACTGTAATTGATTGGACACCTATCTTGTGAATATCAAATCCAGTATCAGCATAAGCAAAGACAGGTCGACTGAAGATTCGAAAACAGTTTCCAATTAAACTTGCATGTGCACGTACAGTCCACAGATCGCAAGGACTAAGACTTGATAGTGTTCCATTTCAACCTCCTGGAATTTGAATAGATGGACTTGTGTACACAACATTGTCCTGTGTCAGAAGTATATACTCCTTGTATTTACTAAGTCCTCTTACAAAAGATAACTTCAAAGTCAAACTCAAAGTTGATACTGAAATGCAACAGCTCAGGACTACCGCAAAGTGGCATCTGTAGTATGATTACCAATACATACAAAAAAAATCATCTGTATCAATTCTCTCGCTTAACACGTGTAGCTTACATGCACACATGGATGATATACTCAATGAATATGACACATTGCAATCCAATATTTTGTACCTACATGAAACATACATGGCATTATGCATGAAAAAAAACAATTTCCAAATCACAATTGCATATCAAGTTACATTACACATGGGGTGATGATATTGGTGAAAAAACATGTAACAATTTTGGAGCATATACATTTCGAGGAAAATAATGTTGAGATGGTTCTTGCAAAAGTCCTTTTCCATGGATTAGAAATTGAAATACTAAATTTGTATGTTGCTCCCCATGCAACATTCTCCAACATACTAATTTTTCTTTCCAATACATTAAACCAATTGCATCTGAATGAAGCCATTTTCGTTGTAGGAGACTTCAATATTGACATGCTACAAAATAATTCCACAACAAAAGAATTGGAAAACCACATGTGCAAATACAGTCTCCGCTTTCTTTTGAACAACACAAACCATGTACAAAACACGCTTATTGACCATGTATGGTCGAATGTTCCCATTTCTTAGTACATCATCTTTATCTTAGAAACATGCTAGTCTGATTACAATACAATTGGTATTGCACTTGAATTATTAGATATACATCAAGCATATTGAAAAATCATATTTCTATGTTTGAAAGCAAATATGTCTAGCTTGTTGCGAAAAACCAAATTATCCAACTTCTTAGTTTTCCCTGGTTTGTACACATACTGGTCTAATCACCATATAGTTGGTATTGCACTTGAATTATGAAATATACATCAAACATATTTCAAAATCATATTTCTATGCTTCAAAGCATATATGTGTATGTTTTTGCAGAAAATCAAGATACCCAACTTCTTAGTTTTCCCTGCTTTGTAATTGATTTTGTTCACATATTTTTTTTACAAAAAAAAATTTATATATACACAATCATGGATGAACAAACAGGAAAACTAGACATGGCAAAGAACTCTTAGCAAGAAATGTAGAAGAATCCATGAAAAGGTGCATATTTCTACCTGTGTTCCATATCCAATAGTTTTTCATTTACTCTGTCTATACTTGTTGCACTTGTTTGCAACTCTGTTTTTTTACTACTTGCATACTCCATATCTTCTTGTACATTAACTTGTTTTCGTGTTAATTCTATTTTTCTGTGTGGCTATCTTGAAATAAATAAATTTGTACTACATCTTTTTTTTTCATGTCTTCCTACGTAGCAGCTTGCTTTCATGTCAATTGTATTCTCTATATTGCTACATTGAAACAAGAACACGGTAATTGGGCACAAGGATGGAGCCTTATGTGCCAGATATGAAAAAGATGTAGTCCAATGTGCCACAACAAATATAATGCGTATGCCTGAGACTAAGAGGTATGGTTACAAAAAACTCTGATCTGCATACGTTGTCCAAGTTGTCCACTTTAGTTTTAAAAAATTAGCTATTTCATTTGTTTGGCAAGTGGAGACAAAAATTTAATTTCAAAAATTATTCACTAATGTAATTTACTCTATTTGTACACAAGCATGGAATGAGGAAGCAATCGATCGCACTCCTGATAAATTATAGCATTATATAAATTACTATAAATCTTGGTAAACTATTATAATATTCTATAGGTTACTAAATATCATGTTACGGTCGATCGGACTCGTGATACATAGGAATGGCTATAAATGTGAACCTGTGAGTCCGCCAACCCGCGATTCCTCCAACTCGCGGACCGTGTCACATCTATTTTATTTACTCTATATACATATTCCTTGATTTTTTCTTTACATGTCAACTTATGTTCATGTCCATTTTGTTTTGTACTTTTTTTCATAGAAACAAACAACAAAAATGGACACGCCAAAGAACTCTCAACCAGAAATGTAGAAGAATCCATGCAAAGGTGCATATTTCTACCCGTGTTCCATATCCAATATTTTTTCGTTTACTCTGTCTATATTTGTTGCACTGGTTTGTAGCTCTGTTTTTTTTCTCCTTGGATACTCCATATCTTCTTGTACATTAACTTGTCTTCATGTCAATTCTGTTTTTTGTGCTGCTATCTTGAAATAAATAAATTTGTACTCCATCTTTTTTTTCATGTGTTCCTACATAGTAGCTTTCTTTGATGTCTATTGTGTTCTCTGTATTGCTACATTGAAACAAGAACACAGTTATTGGGCACAAGGATGGAACCTTATGTGCCACATATGAAAAAGATGGAATGCAATGTGTCGCAACAAATACAATGCATATGCCTGAGAATAAGAGGTGTGGTTATAAACAAACTCTAATCTGCATATGTTGTCCAATTTGCCCATCTATATGATTTCCCATAGTTGATGTGTTTCTATCATTTGATAATTATCAAACTAATTGTTGTTCTGTGAGGCATACAGTTCTTTCCTCCCTTTCTTTTTCCTCTTTTATACTTATCCCTTCTCCCTTTTCTTCTTCCCCTCTATTATCCATTTTTGATTCTATACTTGGTCCCATATCTATGCTCGCGAGTTCCCGGGATGGAAAAGTGACAGAATCCATGTCCATCTATACCTTTACATCACGAGTCCAATTGAGAGTCGTTCATTTTCATAGTTGGCGAATTTTATGGCCATGGCTTCCTGCGTAGGCGCCATCAAACTCTCATGCATCGTGTTCACGGTATACATCTAGCACCTGAAAATTCAGTAATCTACAATTTGACCCCAGATTCGAACCCCTGGGCCCCACTCTACCTATGATGACTTCGTCTGAATGCTTGCATATAAATTTGCCAAGTCGTATATTTTGTCTATTTCTTATTGAGATAGATATAAACAACATCTCTTTTATCTTGAACCAGGGTCTGTTGAGCTCTAGCTATATTCCATGGCTGAAAATATTTTTCCCATGGTTGATATTTTCCCAGTTCGTTTCCACACTTAGCCAATTTTATGGCTGCGGGTTACCCCAATGCATTATCGAACTACCATGCCCCATGTTCAGATATACATCTTGCACCCAAAACTCTGTTTATCTATAATTCGACCTCAGACTCCTCAAACTCGCAAGCCTCACTCTGCTTATGATAACTCCTCCTGACTTCCCCGCCTTTGTGACATCCCCCCAAAATAAATATTTTATTTTTGTGTGCTGGAAATTTATTTCTTTTTTTGGCAAATTCGAATCTGGATTTTCTTTTCCATTTATGGCAATTCTGAATTTCAAATTTAATAATTGTATTCAATTATTGTGACTGTTGGGTAGAGATCTGTTTGGACTCAACTAACTATTTGACTATGACGCTTGTATTACAACAGAATATTTATATTAACTACAGGAGGACAAATGGAACAACCATTTTAAAAATCAGCTGACCATGACTCCATGAGTGGGGAACAAGTTGGAACTGCCTTTGGGCTGATGATTACAAGTGGAAAATCAGAGATTTGGCCACTAGCAGCCCCTGAAAGTCAGGGATTAAGAAAGCTGTGAAAATCCCCAAAGGAGGGAAAAGACCTGGGCAAAAAAAATGGATAAATAGCATATGCGAGGAGGCAGGACGCTGCCAAGTATGCTAGGGAAAATATTCCTGAGCTCTCTTGCTATTATGAGCACTGTGGATTTGAGTGTGAGGCAAGAGGAGCCTACTGAAACAGAATTGCCTTCCTGTTATGAGCACTGTTGAGTAAGTGTGAGGCAAGAGGATAACTGTTGGAATTGAAGGACATTGCTGAGGAGGAGTTTCCAAGTTTTCCCTCATGGATTCATGGTCAGGCTAGGGGGTGAATCGGGCAAGTGACTTTGGCTGCCCTGTTCTACGGTTGGGAGGAACATCGTTGTTCCCTTTGTCTTCCCGTGTATTGGATTTAGATATGTTGATCTACCCCTCTCTATTATGAATGACTATGTTTTTTATTTCGATGTCTTATTAAATCCGAACTGGAATGATGTCCACTCTCTGTCTGAATGATTTTTTTGATGCATCATATTGATTAAATTGGAACTGTCACATTTTCCATTTTTGTTTGTTGTGGGTAAAATATGGGAAGAACATTTGTAATTATATTTCTATGGAAAAGAGGAGATTAACGACAATGTGGCAGGTCCTCTATGTAGATAAATCCCCAGGAAACCAAACTCAGATCCCTCGGAACATCATTATTAATGACCAATCTTTGATGGAATGATATTCTTAACCATGTATTTACATATATGCACATATATAGTATTGTTGACATTTAATGCATTGATTAAAAGAGGCTCTAAGTGGGTATTATAGAATTTACCTTATACAAAGAAAATTATCCTTTGTGCCCTTCTGTGTGTGTAAAATTCCTAAGTCCTTAGGCTTTCAGAATTCTGTGAGGTAAAGGTATATCGTATCCTTCTACGCCTTCACTCTCCCATAAATGAAAATAAGAGTTCTCCCAAAAAATGAAAATCAAGAGTACCCGCAAAGGATAAAGGTCAGGGAGTGATGAAAATTAGTGTGAAGAGTTATAGTAGAAATATAGTACTCTCTTCCTTTGCATCTTGATTGAATTATTACCTAAATTCTTTTTCAACACGAACACTTAGTCCAAATTTCTTTTTGCCTTTCGGAGGTTTGTGTATATTGATGTATGGATTCTGAACTCACGAAGTTTCGAACCCCGAAGCCTCGAAGCTTCCACCTTTCACATTTCGGAAGTTTGTTACATAAGAGGTTTGGGGCATTTGAACTCATGAAGTTTGCAACCCCGAACCCCCAAAATGTGGGTCCCACCTTCTCTTCTTTCGCATTTTTGTTGGAAGTTGTTTGTGTTGGATGTTTGGCATTTGAAACCCCGAAACCCCAAATCCCGAAATCCCAAAGTGTTGTCCCTCATCCTTTCACCTTTTCGGAATTTGGGAGTGGTTGTGAGTTGTTGCTTGGTAGTTGCAAACCCCGAATCCAGAAATTCCGAAGTGTTATCCCACATCCTTTCACCTTTTTTGAATTCGGGAGTGGTTGTGAGTTTTTGTCTGGTAGTTGCAAACCCTGAAACCTCGAATACTGAAATCCCGAAGTGTTGTTCCACATCCTTTCACCTTTTCAGAATTTGGGAGTGGTTGTGAGTTATTGTTTGGTAGTTGCAAACCCCGAAACCCAAATCCTGAAATCCGGAAGTGTTGTCCCACATCCTTTCACTTTTTCGGAATTCGGGAGTGGTTGTGACTTCTTGTTTGGTAGTTGCAAACCCCGAAACCCCGAATCCCAAAATCCTGAAGTATTATCCCACATCCTTTCACCTTTTCGAAATTCGGGATTGGTTGTGAGTTGTTGTTTAGCATTTGCAAACCCCGAAACCCTGAATCCCGAAATCTTGAAGTGTTGTCCCACATCCTTTCACTTTCAGAATTCGGGAGTTGTTGTGTGTTGTTGTTTGGTAGTTGCAAACCCCAAAACCCTGAATCCCAAAATCCCAAATTGTTATTTCCTTTCTTTTTCGCAATTCAGGAATTGTTTTATGATGAGTGTTTGGTTATGAAAACCATGAAACCCCGAACCTCGAAATCCCAAAATGCGTGTCTCACCTTTCCCTTTTCCGCATTTCAATTTTTTTTTTATGTCGATGTTGTAGACACCGGAACTCGCGAAGTTCAAAACCCCAAAATCCTGAAATGCGTGTCTCACCTTTTCCCTTTCTGCATTTCAAAAATTTGTTTATGTTGATGTTGTGGACACCGGGACTCGCGAAGTTCCGAACCCCAAAATCCCGAAGTGCGGGACCCACCTTTCCCTTTTTTCATTTCATAGGTTTGTATATGTTATTACTTGAGCACTTGCACTCGCAAAATCCTGAACTCCGAATTCTCGAAGTACGGATCACCTTTCGCAATTTCGGAAAATGTTGTGCATTGATGTCTGACTCTTATACTCGTGAAACCCCGAATCCCAAAACCCCGAGATGCTGGTCCACAGACGTTCCGTATTTCGAATTTCGGCAAACAATAGGGTCCTTTGTTTTATTCGACACTTGTGATCACTGGAACCCAATTGACCTTTGTTTCTTCACAAAGTTGTAGGAACATATTAGGAATTATTGTTATAAGAAGAACTCAAATACTGTAGTGTATTGACTGGTAGAAAACGTTGGAGGATCTTCATCCGGGATAGGAGTATAATAATAACAGTTCATATTACAGGTCACTGTGTATGGGGCATTACCAGTATCTAAATTAGTATATGGAGAATATATAGATATATGCTTAATTGTAGGTGGAATTAAGTACAGACCTTAATAGAGAGTTAAAGCGAATTTTCTACAGTGAAATGATAATATTCGCCTTTACGTGCACACATAGTAGATAGTCAAGTCACTGACTATTTGAGCAGTCATGAAGATCCAGACTTGCAAACATAAGCATAACTAAGTTTGTAGAACTGATTACTTTGACAATTCATGTTCGAAGTAAATTGGACTAGTGTAATAGTGCCATTATGGGTCGAATTAAATCTTACCTTCTCTTAAATTCTAAGCTTAAACAAAGTTGAATTATGTCATAGAATTTTATTTTTTATGGTAGATTTGATGTTCATTACATATGGTATCAGAGAAAAAGTTACAACACTGGGCCTGAACAGGGCCACATTAATTTCTTAGTATATATTCTGATTTATGAAAAAGCTAATAAATCTTGTGGATTACAAACATAAAGCTTTTCTGTTTTGTGTTGAATAATGGTAGCTCAAGAAGGTGAAGAAATAGGGGTGGAAGAGAATACACAACAAGGACCTCCTGGAGATCCAGGACAGAACAGTGATGGAAGCTCACCCATGGAGGTGTTGGAAACATTGAGGAACCTTATTGTTGAACTTCAGGTTTTCAAGGATGACAATGAAAAATTGAAGAAGGCACAATAGGAACAACAAGAGATAAATGAAGTCCTCCTGCGTAGTATAGTAACCAAAAAAATTCCAAAAGATGATAACCATGAGGAAGAGGTCAGCAAAAGGGCCTCCAAGAATTCTAGTGCGAAAATAGAAAAAGGAGACAGTTCATCTGAAGGGATACCTTCAGCTGAAGATAGAACCATACCAGACAGAAAAATAAAACAAACAAACGACCTTGAAGGGGAATTTAGAAAGATTAGACCAACTAATTTTGATGGAGAATCTAAGACAAGAGAAGAAGCCAAGGCATGGTTGTTGGACATCAAAAAATACTTCCAAATCTACAACTATTCCAACAACATGAAGGTCAGAATGGCCATCTACAACCTGAAGGGAAAGGCCAACATTTGGTGGCAGGACCTGAAATTGGCCAAGGGCCTAAAGGAGAAACAGTTGGAATGTTCATACTTTAAGAAGTATTTTAAGAAACAATACCTTTCTGAAAGATATCATGAAAGGAAGACAAAATAATTCTACGAGTTACGACTCAGAAAGATGATGATGGAGGACCTTATAAATAAATTTCTGGAACTACTAAGTTTTGTACCATACATCTGGGAGGATAAGGTAAAAATCCAACGATTCTTAAGTTGTTTACCACAGTCCTATAGGGACAGAATTGAGTTTGACAACCCCAAATCCTTGAGTGAGGCATTCAGGAAAGCACGAATGTGCTATGACCAGTATAAACAACGGGTAGAGTTTCCCAAGACCTGAAAGGATAAGAAGCAAGATGGAATAAACTAACGAAAGAAGGGATACCAACTAGTTCCTTATTGGGATGCAACAAAAAGTCTTCCAAGGAAGGAATTTCACTCTAATCATACGAATACGCAAGGTAGCGGTAAACCGGTAAACCTGGGAACGAAGAAGTTTGGGGACAACTCCCACGAGCCATTAAAGTGTTGGGAGTGTGGAGAGCCTCATCTAAGGAGTAACTGTCCACGTTTAATTGCAACAAACAAAACTATTGTTCACAATTTGCAGGAAGCCTCGACAGTGGGTGACATGGGCAGAAGTCTGCATCGGATAAATGCAACAATAGATGGTCGACAAGCTGACCACCAATCCTCGGTGGTAGAAGTCGAAGGTAAAATTCATGATATTTGAATTTCTGTTTTAATTGACCCTGGAGCTCCATTAAGTTATATTACTCCCGATGTAGTAGAGTCGAATAAACTTAAGAAACAAAAGCATGAAAAATCTTGGCTTGTACAGCTAGCAACATGTGCTAAAATAAAGGTAGTTAACTTTATTTCTGACCTTGATTTCAGCTTAGATGGTCAAAAGATAAGGACCAATCTAAACATCCTACCACTAGGGTCTTATGATATGATTATTGGGATGGATTGGTTGGAACAACACAAGGGAGTACTAGATTGTTATACAAAGATACTTAGCTATAAAGATAATTTTGGCACTGTTAGAACAACCCAAGGCATACCAAAACCTGTATCAGTCAGACAAGTTTCAGCGATGCAACTCAAGAAATGTATTAGAAAGGGATGTCAAGTTTATGCTATCCAAGTGACAAATATATTAGAAAAAGAAGATAAGCCCAAGTTAGAAGACCTTGTTGCCCTACGTGAATTTAGAGACATGTTTGTTGATGAGATACCAGAATTACCTCCTAGGAGAGAAATAGATTTCTCCATAGACTTACTACTCGGATCAGCCCCTATCTCAAAAGAACCCTACTGAATGAGTCTACCAGAACTGATAGAATTAAAAATACAATTACAGGAATTGTTGGATAAAGAGTATATTAGACCAAGTGTCTCACCATGGAGAGCACTAGTCCTCTTTGTGAAAAAGAAAGACGGTACTCTAAGACTATGTATTGATTATAGACAACTGAACAAAGTGACCATTAAGAACAAATACCCCTTACCCAGGATAAATGATATGTTTGATCAAGTTGGTGGGGCCAAGATCTTCTCAAAATTGGATTTACGATCCAGTTATCATCAAGTTAGGATAAAGGACCAGGACATAAACAAAATAGCTTTTCAAACAAGATACAGACACTATGAGTTTGTAGTCATACCTTTCAGACTCACTAATGCACTAGCCACATTTATGTGCTTCATGAACAACATTTTCAGCCAGTACATACAAAAGTTTGTAGTAGTATTTATTGACAATATTCTAGTCTATTCTAAAACGAAGGAGGAACATGATTAAAACTTAAGAATAGTTGTGCAAACACTAAGGAAACACAAACTATATGCAAAATTCGACAAATGTGACTTTTATCAAAAAAAAAATACAATATTTAGGACATGTCATTTCCTCGGAAGGTATTGTCGTAGACCCGGAAAAGATAAAAGCCATTATGGAATGGCCAGTACCTAAGGATGTGGAAGATATCCAGTCATTCATGGGAATCACCAGATATTATCACAGATTTATAGAAGGGTTCTCCAAGATAGCCTACCCTATCACACCATTACAAAAGAAAGGGACCAATTTTAATGGTCGCAAAAGTGTCAAGACAGTTTTAACAGGCTAAAGGAATTATTGACATCGGAGCCCATCTTGAAAGTAGCGGACCTAGATAAAGACTTCACGGTATGCGTTGATGCAAGTAAAGAGGGACTAGGTGGTGTTCTAACTTAGGAAGGGTACGTGATCTGTTATGAGTCCCGAAAATTAAAGGAACATGAGAGAAATTATGTCACTCATGACTTGGAATTGGCAGCAGTAATACATGCCTTAAAAATATGGCGACACTATATAATGGGCAGAAAATTCTAATTATTGACGGATAATAGCGGGGTGAAATATTTGTTTAACCAACCAGACCTTAATGCAAGACAAGCAAGGTGGCTAGCCTTCCTGAGAGAATTTTACTTCGAGGTCAGACATATCAAGAGTAAGGAAAATAAAGTAGTAGATGCTTTAAGCTGTAGAATCCATGGGCTATTTGAGATAAACATCAGCAGGGCAAAAAGTGATCTAGAACAAAGAATAAGGATGGCAGGTATCAACGATGGAAATTACACCAAGATAATGGTGGAATTTCAAAATAGTATCACAAACTCAGATAAACTAGATATAAGTATTGACAAGAAGGGACTATTAAGATTTAAAAACAGACTTTACATACCAGATTCAACAGAGCTAAAAGTAACTATTTTAGACAAAGTGCATAAGAAACCATACTCTGGCCATCCAGGTTACTAGAAAACAATAACAACACTCAGGAAACTATTTTACTGGCCTAATATGAAGGGCGAAGCAACCGAGTACTTGGCTAGGTGCCAAGATTGTTAGTAGGTTAAGGCCGAACACCAACATCCAACCAGCCTATTGCAGCCATTACCAGTACCAGAATGGAAATGGGAGACCATATCACTGGACTTTATAATAGGTTTGCCTAAAACTCATAAACAAAATGATTCAATCATGGTTGTAATCGATAAACTCAGTAAATCTGCACACTTTATTCCTGTAAAGTCTACTTTTAAAGCTATTATCATTTCTGAAATATTCATAAAAGAAATTTTTAGACTGCATGGTATTCCTAAAATGTTGATTTTAGATAGAGACGTAAAATTCACATCCGCTTTTTGGAAGGAATTGTTTGCAGGGCTAAATACTAATTTGAATTTCAGTACGAGTTATCATCCACAAATGGATGGACAGACTGAAAGGAAAAATCAAATCATAGAGGATATGCTCTTCATGTATGTAATAAAATAGCCGAACAAGTGGGAAGACTACCTACACTTGGTAGAATTTGGATATAAGAATGGGTACCAAACATCGGCTAAGTTGAGCCCTTTCGAAATACTGTACGATAGAAAGTGTACAACTACAATTAGTTGGGGTAACCTGGTTGACAGACTCATGGTTGGACCAGAGATGCTCCAAGAAATGGAGAACGTGGTAAAGAAAGTACAATAGAACTTGAAAGAAGCACAGGACAAACATAAGAGTTATGCGGATCAGAAAAGAAGACACTTGGAATTTCAAATGGGAGACCATGTTTATTTGAAGGTCAAAGCCCAAAAAATCTTGCTGAAGTTGGGGAACTATGCCAAGATGGCACCCAAGTTTTGTGGGCCCTTCGAGATACTAGCTCGAATTGGACCCGTAGCATATCAGCTTGCACTTCCAGCTAATCTAAGAATTCATAATGTATTTCATGTTTCTTTGTTGAAAAGGTATATTCATGACCCTACTCATATGATTGATTGGAAATTGGTGCAGGTGGAACCCAAGGGCGAGTTTTAGGTGGAACCCTTGCGCATTCTAGACTGGAGAGAAATAACACTTCGAAATAGAGTCGTTGCTCAGGTAAAGGTGAAGTGGAAGCACTTTAGTCCTGAGGAGGCCACTTGGGAATTGGAGGGAGATTTGCAGAAATCTCGTCCAATCTTGTTCTAGGAAAAGAACGAACACTGAGGATAGTTTTTTACTGAAGGGGGAAAGGATGTGACATGCCCCCAAAATAAATATTTTATTTTTGTGTGCTGGAATTTTTTTTCCATTTTTGGCAAATTCGAATCTGGAATTTTTTTTCCATTTATGGCAATTTCGAATTTTGAATTTAATAATTGTATTTAATTATTGTGACTGCTGGGCATAGATTTGTTTGGATTCAACTAACTATTTGAATATCACACTTGTATCACAACAGAATATTTATATTAACTGCAGGAGGACAAATGGAACAACCATGTTAAAAATCAGTTGACCATGACTTGATGAGTGGGGAACAAGTTGGAATTGCCTCTGGGCTGATGATTACAAGTGGAAAATTAGAGATTTGGCCACTGGAAGCCCCTGAAAGTCAGGGATTAAGAAATCTACAAAAATCCCCAAAGGAGGGAAAAGACCTGGGAAAAAAAATGGATAAATAGCATATGCGAGGAGGCAAGACGCTGCCAAGTATGCTAGGGAAAAGATTCCTGAGCTCTCTTGCTATTATGAACACTGTGGATTTGAGTGTGAGGCAAGAGGAGCCTACTCAAACATAATTACCTTTCTGTTATGAGCATTGTTGAGTAAGTGTGAGGCAAGAGGATAACTGTTGGAATTGAAGGACATTGTTGAGGAGGAGTTTACAAGTTCGCCCTCATGGATTCATGGTCAGGATAGGGGGTGAATCGGGCAAGTGACTTTGGCTGCCTTGTTCTATGGTTGGGAGGAACATGACTATTCCCTTTGTCTTCCCATGGATTGGATTCAAATATGTTGATCTACCCCTCTCTATTATGAATGACTATGTTTTTTATTTCGATGTCTTATTAAATCTGAAATGGAATGATGTCCACTCTATGTCTGAATGATTTTTCTGATGCATCGTATTGATTAAATTGGAACTGTAACATTTTCCATTTTTGTTTGTTGTGGGGAAAATATGGAAAGAACATCTTTAATTATATTTCTATGGAAAAGAGGAGATTAACGACAATGTGGCAGGTCTTCTCTGTAGATAAATCCCCAGGAAACCAAACTCAGATCCCTCAGAACATCATTATTAATGACCAATCTATGATGGGATGATATTCTTAACCATGCATTTAAATAGATGCATAGATCTAGTACTGTTGACGTTTATTGCATTGATTAAAAGAGGCTCTAAGTGGTTATTATAGAATTTACCTTATACAAAAAAAATTATCCTTTGTGCCCTTCTGTGTGTGTAAAATTCCTAAGTCCTTAGTCTTTCAGAATTTTGTGAGGTAAAGGTATATCGTAGCCTTCTATACCTTCAGTCTCCCAGAAACGAAAGTAAGAGTTCTCCCAGAAAATGAAAATCAAGAGTACTCGCAAAGGATAAAGGTCAGGGAGTGATGAAAATTAGCATGAAGAGTTATAGTAGAAGCAAAGTACTCTCTTCCTTTGTGTCTTGATTGAATTATTACCTGAATTCTTTTTCAACAGGAACACTTAGTCCAACTTTATTTTTTTCTTTCGAAGGTTCGTGTATATTGATGTATGGATTCTGAACTCATGAAGTTTCAAACCCCGAAACCCCCAAGCTTCCACCTTTCGCATTTAAGAAGCTAGTTACATAAGAGGTTTGGGTCATTTGAGCTCACGAAGTTCCGAACCCCGAAACCCCGAAATGCGGGTCCCACCTTCTCTTCTTTCGCATTTTTGTTGGAAGTTGTTTATGTTGGATGTTTGGCATTTGAAACCCCGAAACCTTGAATCCCGAAATCCCGAAGTGTTGTCCCTCATCCTTTCACCTTTTCGAAATTTGGGAGTGGTTGTGAGTTGTTGTTTGGTAGTTGCAAACCCCGAAACCCCGAATCCTGAAATCCCGAAGTGTTGTATTCAAGAGTGGTTGTGAGTTGTTGTCTAGTAGTTGCAAACCCCAAAATGCCGAATCCTGAAATCCCGAAGTGTTGTCCCACATCCTTTCACCTTTTCGGAACTCGGGAGTGGTTGTGAGTTGTTATTTGGTAGTTGCAAACCCCGAAACTATGAATCCTGAAATCCTAAAGTGTTGTCCCACATCCTTTCACGTTTTCGGAATTCGGGAGTGGTTGTGAGTTGTTGTTTGGTAGATGCAAACCCCGAATCCCAAAATCTCGAAGTATTGTCCCACATCCTTTCACCTTTTCATAATTCGGGAGTGGTTGTGAGTCGTTGTTTGGTAGTTGCAAACCCCGAAACCCTGAATCCCGAAATCCTGAAGTGTTGTCCCACATCCTTTCACCTTTCAGAATTCGGGAGTTGTTGTGTTTTGTTTTTTGGTAGTTGCAAACCCCGAAACCCCAAATCCTGAAATCCCAAATTGTTAGTTCCTTTCTTTTTCTCAATTCAGGAATTGTTGTATGATGAGTGTTTGGTTATGAAAACCGTGAAACCCCAAACCCTGAATTCCCGAAATGCAGATCTCACCTTTGCCTTTTTTGCATTTCGGAAATTTGTTTATGTCGATGTTGTGGACACCGGAACTCGTAAAGTTCTGAACCCCGAAATCCTGAAATGCAGGTCTCACTTTTTCCTTTTTCGCATTTTGGAAATTTGTTTATGTCGATGTTGTGGACACCGAGACTCGCGAAGTTCTGAACCTCGAAATCCCAAAGTGCGGGACCCACCTTTCCCTTTTCGCATTTCAGAGGTTTGTATATGTTATTACTTGGGCAATTGCACTCGCGAAATCCTGAACTCCGAATACTCAAAGTATGGATCACCTTTCACAATTTTGAAAAATGTTGTGCATTTATGTCTGACTCTTATACTCGCGAAACCCCGAATCCCGAAACCCCGAATCCCGAAACCCTGAGATGCTGGTCCACAGACGTTCTATATTTCGGATTTTGGCAAACAACAGGGTCCTTCGTTTTATTCGACACTTGTGATCCCTGAAACCCGGTTGACCTCTATTTCTTCACAAAGTTGTAGGAACATAGTAGGAATTATCGTTATATGAACAACTCAAACACTGTAGTGTATGGACTGGTAGAAAACGTTGGAGGATCTTCATCCGGGATAGGAGTATAATAATAACAGTTCATATTATAGGTCACTATGTATGGGGCATGACCAGTATCTAAATTAATATATGGAGAAGATATAGATATATGCTTAATTGTAGGTGGAATTAAGTACAGACGTTAATAGAGAGTTAAAGCAAATTTTCTACAGTGAAATGATAATATTCGCCTTTACGCGCGCACATAGTAGACAGTCAAGTCACCTATTGTTTGATAAGTCATGAAGATCCAAACTTCCAAACACAAGCATAACTAAGTGTGTAGAACTGATTACTTTGACAATTCATATTCGAAGTAAACTGGCTTGGTGTAATAGTGCCATTATGGGTCGAATTAAATCTTACCTTCTCTTAAATTCTAAGCTTAAACAAAGTTGAATTATGTCACATATTTTTATTTTTTATGGTAGATTTGAGGTTCATTACAGCCTTTCCATACATAAGACCAGGTGTTTTTCTGTGACGCATAAAGTTCTTTAATCCGTTTGTTTTTCTCTTCTATACTTGCCACTTTTCCCTTTTTCTTCTTCCCCTCTATTATCCCTTTTTGCTTCTATACATAGTCGCATGTCTATGATCGCGGGTTCTCGGGGTTGCAGACTCAGAAATTATATATCCATCGATATCTTCACATCACAAGTTTGACCGACTGATTTTACCAAAGTACCAAAGCACCTTTCACTCCTCTCCATACCCGCCACCTTCGCCCCTTCCCAATGCAAATTAACTATGATTTTACCAGTGACAACTTGCCATAGATGTTCAAAAAGATTGGCATTAATAAGTGGAAAGCTCGAGGACATCTCCCATTAAAATGCATTAATGGGAGAATATTATGAAATCTGATTAGTTTCTTTCTGTCAATCTTGAATTCACAAAAAAATGTTGGTTATTTTCTTTTTTTTTAAGGCGTCATCATAGCAAGAATGAAATATTGTGCTGGCACACTGTCATATACAAAGGTGTTGACATGATACCCCTATTTAGTATTGTGCATATATTACATGTTCACATATTTGAGAATATGCTTGCATATGAAAATGTTGCTCTAGCCTTCCAATTTGAACATAGTTTGCATTTGGGCCACAAAGAATAGTAACACTAATAAAATAAAATAATATGAAAATTGTTTAAGTAAATATAACAAATTATCTTCTAACTTAAACCTGATTTTTTCAAGATTGAGGTATATTACATACGTGGCAATGTTTTCCCCTCTTTTCCATACTTTCTTGATTTCACCTCCATCTTCGCACACTTTCCCAGTGCAAATTGATTATGCTTTTATTAGCTTTGAAAATATTGGCATTAAAAGGAGAAAAGGTCAAGGACATCTCACATTAAAACACATTGAACCAATATTTACGAGAGATTGTATTATGATGTTGCAGCCTCCATTTTAAATACAATGAGGAAGCAAAGGAACGTTCTCATCACTTATTGCCACAGCTCGATAACATTTCTGTGGAGATACACTGAATATTTTCGGGCGTGAGGACCAGAGTTTTCAATGGTCCATAGCTTATGGATATGACTCGTCCACTTCTACCTAGAAGAAAGTTATGTCGACATCTGAAATTGCAGCGACACATTGTGTCGCCGATTTTTTTTACTTCAGGAACCTAGTCACGTGCTACGCTGAGAACTATGTTCCGAACCAGTGGATTATCCAGATGGGAAACCATTCCCAATTCTCCCTATCACTTCAAGTATTTCGAAAGATGTTAACACTTCCTGACCCAATGCCTACTTTCAACGCAGATAATTGCAAAAAATTGTTCAAGAAGAATGGTAATGAATTGGACCTCTGGTCGAAGTTATTACAGGACCCAATGCACACTCCCAAGGACATAGCCATATTGCAGGTTAGTGCATTTAAATACATTTTTTGGCAAATTGCATGGCTTTTCACGAGGATAACGAGACAAGAAAGTGCAACCGACATCTCTCGGATGATTCTGTATATTTTATATTTTACGGTCAAGGAACAAACCATCTTCCATTGCAATAAGTTGATTTCCATTGAAATCTCTTCCCAGTTATTGCAATACAGAAAACAAAAGAAATCCTTTATGTCATCTTATTTAATTTTCACTGTGGCGAATTGCTATCCATTTCTTGGACTATCTATGTGTAAGAAGTTGAACTATGAATTTGGCCCAGTGACATTCTTGTGCCAGATATTATGGAGACACGACTCTTGCCAACAATTTTATAAAGTCTTTAATGATTTTGTTTCAATTTTTAAAGCCTTGATATTTGGAAAGTATTTTCCTCGGTTGTCTGGCCAATTGACAATCTTCCTCGATAGGAAGGGCACAGTAGAAGAAATGGAGAACTATAATGTTATAAGGATTTTTGGGTCTATACAATTTAATCCTTCCTTCCTTCCATGTCACATATCTGGTACAATGTTGTTTGCTAGAATAGCAAGGGAGTACATCTACTGGTTTCATTTTTTCCATGAAAAAAAAAACAATTTATCTCTCTGCCTTGTAAATTCGGGGATTTCATGGTCACGAACGAATTCAACAATTCTTTCACTCACACTATCCTGAATGAACTCAGTGCCAGTACCAATGATTCGCACAGATAGAACCAAAAAGGCCAGGGTGAAAAAAGTGCCCAATCCCCGACCGCAACACCCTAGACCACAACATCTCGTAGTAGTACTCCAACGACCTATCCAAGTAACAAAGTCACACATAGTTCTTCAGGTGGAGGAGGAGATAATAAATCTCCCTCTGGAAAAATTGAAAGTTGTCACAAACTTCCCGTGAGCAAAAAATGGAAAACAATAGTCCATGAACAACAGGTACCAAGGGGATAAATTGATATCCACGATCTCTCTGTGGAAGATATGGATCTAGAAATTGACATTGACAAAATATTCTCTGACAAATACCACCTAGAGAGCGCTACTCCACACAATCGTGGGATAGAAATAATTGGCATAGATACATTCGACGAAGAAGAGACTTTTGCATTTCAGAGCGTTGTTTTTTACAGCGAATCAATAAATTTGATTCTTGAAAAGAGAGATGTAAAGAATAAGAAAGGGAAATATCATTTAAAGATCAACCTATGCAACATGTGCCCTTCCCAAATCTCCCAGATACATCGAGCAACTAGAGATTCTCTAGAAAACTCTATTAGCGGCCTTGAAATAGAAAACGTCATGTTAAAGGAACAAATCAAAGAATTGGAGGCAACTCTAATGCCTCTTCCACTATTTTCTAATCCTTTGGCAATGGTCAGGTCCACCGCACTGGCACCAAAGTTAAAAGGATCAACGAGCCTTCTCACATCGGCTCAAGGCTATGTGGAAAATAAAATAAGCAGAAGAATGGAATTAATAACAGAAGCTTGGGAGATGTCAAAGAATATGGTCTCTTTTGGAACAAGAGCACATGATTTTCATGAGTATCTGCAAGCAGATCTCAAGAACGAGAAAGGTTTATACCTCAATGCAATTTTTCCATTTGGTATTAAAGTTACCGGTATGACAAAATTCAGAAGAAGATAGGAGGATCTCCCTTCCCTGGATCGAATAGACCAGTTAAACGCATGCTGGAAAGAAAAGGTGAAGAACCTGACTCGTATCGTTCAGGAATGTATCTAGGCCATATCTAGAATTGACAAAATATTCAAGAAGCTAACTGAGATAGATCTAGTTACCAGCACCAATGAAGTCCATGACCCAAAATTGATATTCAACTCGTTGTTTTTAACCAAGCAAGCATTTGATGATCAAGTTCATATCTATAAAACACTGTCATTTGAAAATTTCTATGGCATCTTGAATATGGTGAACATGACGGCTAGTCGGTTATGCGATTAAAAACCAAGGTATTCAACAAGCATTGCACAACTTGTCTATTGATCTAAGGGACTTGGAAAATGAATTTTTCAATATAAAAATCCGACATTAAATCAACATGGCATCCATGAGGAGATACATCAAAGAATGGTTCAAAAAGGACATCAGTGAGCAAATGAAAAGGCATGGGTCACCATCATAGTAAGTTGATATTGATTACAATATTTTGTCTTCATCCGCTTACTCTAACAAAGCTTTAACCGAGATCTAACAATTTTCTCTTTCTTCTTGCCAGGTTTTGTTGTTTTCCATCACTGACTTTCTTCTTTCTACAAACTTCGTTCTTGTACATCTTTTCTTTGTAGTCCACAGTAGCCCCAATCTGAGTCATTATGGAAAACACATTTTAATTTCACAGAATATGTACTGAACTATATATTTTTTTACAAATTCGAAGAGAGCTATTTTTGGGAAATAGTCTCAAATGTATTTTGTAACCCGGTTTATCTGAATATAAATATTTGGCGTTGTTCTATGGTGATCTTCAATGTTTTGTGTTGTTATTTTAAATTTGTATTTCTTCTTAAAATTAACTCATTTCCCTGTACATGTTATTGTTCTATATTGTGCATATATTCCAGCTTCCTATATTTCAGAATATTCTTCGATATACAAAATGTAAATTCATAGAATTTTTTCTTTATTGCTTGTGGGTTTGAGCAAAAAATGCGAGCCCAAAACACCATTCACATTCGAACATGGTTTACATTTGGACCACAAATAATCTATTAAGATACATTAATATGAATACATTTTAAATAAACAAAAACAAAATCGCTTTAAACTTCAACGTGACTTTCTCGGAATCTTGGATTGTCCACGGGTTGACCGGTTAGAGGACTGCCAAATCCTCATTTTCATCTATATCTTCACATCAAGAGCCAGAATGACTATCGTCCCTTTCAAAACTTAGCCAATTATCTCACCGCGACGTCCCAAATTAGCACTATATAATTCTTATCCCCCGTGTTCTATGATATACATATTGCACCCAACACTTCTATCATATACATTTTTCACCCAACAATTCCGTGATACACATTTTGCAGACATCACATCCATCATTTTCAATTCGACCCCATACCATTGGAACTCGCAAGATTCACTATACCCAAGTTCACAACTTTCGAAAAAACAACTAAGTAATGAGAAAGATAAAGTACAGGGAAAAGAGAAACGAGAAATTGGTTAAGTATAGAAGATGAAAAAGAAGGGTTAGTATATTCACATCTGTAATAGATATCCCATTTCCTCGCAAGGTCTTTTCCCGCATGTTTCTAGAGAAGTTATATACTTATTGCATATAATTGGAAAGAAGTGCGAAGGTGGTGGGCACAGAAAACAATGACTAGGAATTGGAAATTGTCTCGACCCGCCAACCCGACGATCCGTGAAAGAAATTTTCATGGAAAGAGGTCGGACGGGATTCAAAATAGGATGACAAGGGTTCCCAAGGAGACGTGAGGCCCCGACGGTCAAATTGTATTGATCGAAACTTTTGAGTGCAAATTGTGTAACACTGAAGAGGGACTGATGTAGGAGTCTCGAAGTCAATTTGTATATCACGGAAGCAGGGCGACTGTTTGTATATGTAGGAGTCCGCATTTTTATTTCAAAGAATATGTACTGAACTATATATTTTTTTACAAATTCAAAGACAACTATTTTAGGGAAATATTCCAAGATGTATTTTGTCACCTAGTTTATGTGAATATAAATATTTGAGGTTGTTCTATTGTGATCTTCAATGTTTGGTGTTTTTATTTGAAATTTGTATTTCTTCTTAAAATTAACTCATTTCCATGTACATGTTCATGTTCTATATTGTGCATTTATTGCAACTTCCCATATTTCAGAATATTCTTCGATATACAAAATGTAAAGACATCTATTTTTTTCTCTATTGCTTGTGGGTTTGAGGAAAAAGTGTGAGCCCAAAACACCATTCATATTCGAACATGGTTTACATTTGGACCAAAAATAATCTATTAAGATACATTAATATGAATACATTTTAAATAAACAAAAACAAAATCCCTTTAAACTTAAACCTGACTTTTTCAGGCTCCTGGATTTCCCGCGGGTTGACGAGTTAGTGGACTGCCAAATCCTCATTTCCATCTATATATTCACATCATGAGCCCAACCAACCACCATCCCTTTCAAAACTTAGCCAATTATCTCACCGCGGCATCCGAACTTAGCGGTATCGAATTCTTCTCCCTCGTGTTCTGTGATATACATCTTGCACCCAACACTTCCGTCATATACATTTTGCACCCAACAATTCTGTGATACACATTTTGAAAACATCACTTCCGTCATTTGCAATTCGACCCCTCACCATTGGAACTCGGAAAATTCACTATACCTGGGTTCACAATTTTCGGAAAAATGACTAAGTAACGAGAAAGATAAAGTACAAGAAAAAGATAAACGAGAATTTGGTTGAACATAGAAGACGAAAAAGGAGGGTTAATATATTCACATTTGTAACAAATATCCCATTTCCTTGCAAGATCTTTTTCTGCATGTTTCTGGAGAAGTTATATACTTATTGCATATACTTGGAAAGAAGTGCGAAGGTGGCGGGCACATAAAACAATGACTAGGAATTGGAAATTGTCTCGACCCACCAACCCGACTGTCCATGAAATAAATTGCAAGAAATTGTCGTGGAAAACAGTCGGACGGGCTTCAAAATAAGATGACAAGGATTCTCGAGGACACGTGAAGCCTTGATGGCCAAATTGTATTGATTGGAAGTTCGTAAGTCAATTTGTATATCACAAAAGATGGAGGGTTGTTTGCAGGTCAAGGAACACTGGAACTGCACTCCGCCTATCCGGGAATCCGCAAGAGAAAAATTCAAGTAAGTATGGAATTGGAGGCACGAAAGAAATTCCAAGAAATGGCGAAATATGGAAAGCAGATGTAGGGGATTCAAAATGGTGTGACAATTGTGTATCACGGAACATGGTATGATGTGGGACTGTGGCAGTAAATTTGTATATCGCAGAGGTCCATGTGCTATTTGCAGGTCACAGAAAAATGGAAGTGCAATATAGAGCCCGCTTGCCCGGGAATCCGTTATCTGAAAAGTGGCTAGGCATCCAATGGATAGTAGTCGGTCGGAGTCGCGATATAAAATAACGAGCACAAATGTGAACCCGTGAGTTTACCAATGCGCGCATTGAGACATTTTTGGAAAAACAATTAAGTAAGGAGAAAGAGATAGTAGAGGGGAAAAAGAAACTGGAATTTGGTTTATATTCAAATCTGCAATAGATATTCCATTTCCTAGGAATATCTTTTCTATATGTTTCTAGAGAAGATCATATAATTGGAAAGAAGTCTGAAGGTAGACGGCACAGGAAACAACAACTAGAAATTGGAAATTTCTTGAACCCGCGAACTCGACGATCCGAGAAAGAGATGTCAAGAAATGGTTAAGTGTGGAAAGCGGTTGGACGGGCTTCAAAATAGGGTGACAAGGATACCTGAGGAGACGTAAGGCTCCGACTGTCAAATTGTATATATCAGAATATTTCAGTGCAAAATGTGTAACACGGAAGAGGGTATTCCTGCCATCTTCAATGCATATTCATTCTTCTTTTACTAGTGATAGTTTCTCTTATTGTCATCAACAAGCAAAAAAACTTATTCAACAACGATTTATGGGAGCCCTCCCGACCCCCGGGTTGGTGCTATTATAGATCTTGCATGAAAAAATTTCGTTAAGATACAATAATATAATACAATTTAAATAAATATATTTAAACTTGAACCTGATTTTTTTCTAACTCGTTGATTGGTCCTATATCTTCACATCATGAACCTGACCGACCGCAGTTCCTCTCAACACTTAACCAATTATCTCTCCGCGGGGTCGCGACTTAGCGCTATCGAATTTTGATGCCCCATGTTCCGTGATATACATGTTGGTTCGTTTATTGGCATTTATAAGCAAAAACACACACTCAACAACGATTTAGGTGAGTCCGACTGATCCCCAGGTTGCCGCTATTATAAATATTGCACCCAAAATTATTGTCATCTACAAGTACACAATATACATCTTGCACCCAAAACTTCCAGAATCTACAATTCGTGGCGACTTAGTGCTATCGAATTCTTATGCCCCCTGTTCCGTGATATACATGTTGCACACAACACTTCCATGATATACATTTTGCATCCAACACTTCTGTCATTTACAACTCGACCCCAGTTCATAAAACGTTCAAGCCATTTATCACCCTCTTCAATCCCCTCCACATTCTCGTCCTTCCCAATGCACATTTGTTATGCTTTTACTATTGACAACTCACCATACAGGTTCTTTCTCATTTGCATTAATAAGCAAAACAGGCATTCAAGTATACGGGAGTCTGACCCACTGCCATTTCTTTTCAGACCTACTTTTCGGGTTGCCATAATCGAATATTCCTTCCCCCTTTTCCATGATATACATATTGCAGCCAAAACGTCGATGATCTACAATTCAATAGTTATCCAACTTTATAGCAGTCGATCTTCGGGTTGACGCTATTATAGATCTTGCACCCAAAACTTCCACCATCTACAATTTTGTGATGCACATTTTCCACCAAAAACTTCCGTACTATACAATTCATCCAACTGACAAGCTTTGGTCTACCCGGCTTCACAAATAACACCTCATAATATACTAGACTTACTATATATACTATCTATACTATCGTGATCAAGAAGGCAGGTACTATCCACTTCGTGGCTTATCTATCTTGTTCCATTTAGGAATAGTCTATCTGAATAACCCAACCCCAACTAAACTGATGTAAATTCTTCCTTGGTTTTCCAACAATAACCTACCTTCGTAACCAAAACTCTCTGTTATGTTGAAATATAAAATGAATGGCTCTAGGACTAACCTTGGTAGATAACCCTAACTAATCTAGTGGTAAGGTATTCCTTGGTAGACGACCAATAACCTACGTTCAGAGCCCGAAGTTTGCATGTTGTTAAAATTGCAATATTTGTGACAAAGAAACATAGAACCTAGAAACATAGAAAATAACGTCTGATCATGCATCCAAAACACTAGTGGATACAAATACACTGTATAAAATAATTGCTCCATGGCACAAATAACTGCTTATAGCACTGTTGGCAAGAGAAAGGTGAATATTTTGTTCCAGCAACTGGATTATTTAATAAACCTTTATCTTACAAAGACAAAGCAGTAAATCCAAATGAAAACAAAGGCCATTAAAGAAGCCAATGGAAAACCCTCATCTCATAAAATAACTTATACATTAATACCAATCTCCAATATGATGACATTGAAATAACTCTATATACACAACTGTTACAGTAACCATCCCATTTGAAATAAGTTTATAGAAATAAATGTTATAATATAACCATGTAATAATATAACTTATAACCATTCCATTTAAAATAATTCTATAGAAATAAATGTTATTACGCCGAAAGGCCTACACTTATTGACAATGGGCACAATTAATGATCTTTTAACCTTATTTAACCTTAAACCCTAATCTGATGGCTATGCATTGAAGATGCTGGCATATTCTTAGTCATCCTCCAAAATCAATGGGTCAGATTTATTGTTCATAACTTTCTTGCATTTATCAAGGCATCCGTTAACATGTTTACTTTTTAACATTTACCTAATCACATTAAAAATTACTATAAAGATATGTAATTGCCATATTTAAATGATTAAGTAGGATTAAACCGTGACATCTAAATAAATGCCCACGTTCTGCTTCTGAACCGACCATTTGATGCCCACGCATTCCAAACGTTTCATATTATCAGCCGCCATCTCATGACCACCTCCTTACCGCGTGTTCATGGATCGTGAAGTGCCCGTCACATATTATTTATCTACTGATTTTTATTCCCTCTCGTTACTGTGCATGCCACCACCTGCTAGATTTTTATGCCCTCGGGTTACTGTACCAGCCGCCGCTTGTTTGATTTAGATTTATGCCCGAGGGTTGTTGTGAGTGCACTTGCCTACTAGCGCGTGTTTAAGCACGATTCGATTCATATTACATAGTTCCTTTTTATATTCATTTGCATATGAATAGTTCGATTTTATAATGTATAGAATAGTTAGAATTTTAGTTAGAATAGTTAGATGGATTGCAAGCAAAAATGCGAAAATTGATCCATCACAATCATAATCAAATTTGATCATAGTTAACGACTGTAACCAATAATTTAACTTTAAACCTCATCTGATAATTAAGAACAATTAACCATCCAGTTCCATCCATGCTTGATAAGAATTCAATGAAAAGACGGAAGCCCAACATTCATTCATTTATTGTATTATACCCAGGAAGCCCAGCATTGATTCATTTATTGTATTATACAGATTAATATGGGCGCGATCTTTCTTTCTCTCCACCCGTTACTGTAATCTAATTGTAGGTTCTGGCAGGGTTGGAATTTAATGGGCAAATTACCAGGTTAAATATAGCTATAAATTCCTTAATTAGTTAACTTTTTTCGTTAAAATTAAGTTTTAGTTTTGAAATCCTAGAAACAATGAAATAAACAACGACTTTGTTGCCCCAATAATTAAAACGTTTTAAAAATACACTGGCATATTTTTCCTTAATTAGTTAACTTTTTTCGTTAAAATTAAGTTTTAGTTTTGAAATCCTAGAAACAATGAAATAAACAACGACTTTGTTGCCCCAATAATTAAAACGTTTTAAAAATACACTGGCATATTTAAAAATATATTCGGATAGGGTTTCTATATATATTTCTTTGGAAATAATTAGGGTAAGTATTGAATTTACCTCCTTTATGATTATACTT
>SNQJ01S0024118.1:78774-90133 GCA_010110895.2 Picea sitchensis | reverse complement strand
CATGCCCGAACTAAGCACATTGAAATTCAGCACCATTTTGTTTGAGAAAAAATACAGTCAAAAGAGATTGACTTAATCTATTGTAACACAGATGAAAATATGGCTGATATTTTCACTAAGCCTCTTGGAAAGGAAAAAATTGAAATTTAGAGTTGCTAGGTGTGGTAGAAAATCCATTTCTCCATTAAGGGAGAGTGTTGGAATAATGTAGAAATTAGTATCTACATAACTAAGAGGTTGTGAGTTGTTGTGTGCCTGTCCAATTTAGGGTTTATTGGTGGTTTCAGATCCACCTTTGTAGGAAGTTAGTTCAAGGTTGTTGTGAGCACCTTTGTGCTATATAAATGTAATGATTGACTTCAATAATTCAATCAAAGTGAGCAACCTCCAGATCAACCATGATGTTTATACTCGTGAGTTTTGCGGGGATTAATTGGAAAGGAAAATAATGAGAATGATAACAAATATGCTGGAATACACAACTCATACTGGTATAATATAATATTTGAACCTTGACTCTCTGACTTATTGAGTAGGTGATTACGAAAGATGATCTATGAGAAGAGGTAAGGTAATAGGTGTATTGTTATGACACTATGTAATAGGTTTATTATTTAGAAAAAGATAAGGTTTTGGTTGATAAGAAAAGAAGGTTAGCTTAAGAAAGAAGATGTGTTTTTGATTTTAGGTTGGGGGCATTTAACTATGCATAGAGCAAAGTCAAATGTTTAAATCTGCAATCTACATAAGTTTAAGCTATCAAAGTAAGTAATAAATGTATTGTTAAAAAAATGTTTTAGTTGATAAAAGATAAAGTTGCTTTATCTTAAGTGATAAGAGAGGAGATAAGATTGATGTAGTTTTATATATATTATTAAAAAATAAACATTAGTATAAGTTTTATCTATTATGTAAATCAACTGATGAGATTCATTTATGAATTTCTAAATATTTTTAATTTGTAATAAAATATATTAAAATTAGTGTATTCATTCTCTCTGTGTAATATCCTCGATTCTATTTTTCTTTAACTTTTAAGATGATATCAGAGAGGACATGGATAATGGAACATTGAGAATATGTAATCCTATACAATGTTAGGAGTAGGTTATAGAGAGTAGGGTAAATTCTATTGTCTTTCGACCCTCTGGATATGAGAATAAAAATTCTAAATAGCAGCTCTGCGATGTTGTCACGTTTTAGCACATTCTGATTAGTATCAGCAGAATACCCTATTTCATCTTCAAATTGGTGTGAGTAATGAGCCAGATCCGCAGACCTGAGTGTTGGTGTTTAAATGGTTCGATGTATTCTTTAGTGCTGTGAGTTTGCTCCATTTGAGAGCTGTTGATATGTGAAGCGGAGATGATGAAGAATTCGGCATGATTGATGGCTGCAAGAGGGAAGGAATGAGTTATGAACATTTGCAGCCTACTTGTGTGAAGAGACGCTGTCGAGGGCCTCCGAACAGACAATTTGGTGATGAAGCAGCCAGTAGAAGCGTCGAACAAATGACGCTGCGAGCAGAAGTTCTTTGCAGCCACAGATTTGAGGAGAGATCTGCAGAGCTGCCCGAACATTTTCTTGTATTATTGTTGACATGTGGTTTGAGGGGAAGGCCATGAGAAGCAGTGGAATACAATCATTGCTTTTGTTGAGTTCTGGATCGGTGATGATTCCAGCTATGGTGATTGCTGGAATAAAATCAGATGAAAAGAGTAAGAGAGGCTTGCTTGGATGGATGTAGACATGTTGAGAGGGTGGAGATTATGGATGTTCGGTCAGAGCCACGACGGGCAGATCACTGGTCTGCTAGATGTAACGATCACTCGGCTGACCACGTTGACGGGGAGATGATAGATCTAGGTCAAAGCAGATGTGTCCAAGAAGGATCAGATCTGTCCGAGACATTGCGTTGATCCGGCACATGTTTGCTCCCCCGTTGGAGGCATGAGAGTGTAGATCTGCTTGTAAATTTGTTGGTCTGTGGTATCTTCTTTGTACTCACTGATATCCGAATTTATAAGTAGCACTCTGCTGCTCTTCGCTGTACTGTCAAGTCTGTGATAGGATCAACTTTTATGAAGCTGTATGAGAAAGGAGAGAACCGACAACCAGAAAAGGAATCACGAGAAATACGTTTATTCCGTGCCTGCAACCTCCAGTCTGTGAGGTAGGAAATCGCTTCTGTTGTGTGCAATGATTGCAACACATGAAAGTTGAAGCCTGGTAGAGATCTGGCCATTGAGGCCAATGGTATGTGTGGTCATTGGGGTCGAAAATGTTCAAGGTGCTTTCAAGCTGAAGTACTTGAAAAAAAAAAAAAATCTTTGCGAGAAGCCATCTCTTAAAAAAAAAAAGTGGGTAAATATTTTATAGTGGTGAATCATAATAATGCAAGTACATATTTTATAGTGGTGAATGATAATAATGCAAGATGAGATGTGATAATCTGCCTCCCTGGAGAATTGTTGAACACTAACATATCGATCAAAGTGTAAATCGTTCAGAAAAGAAGTTTGATCAGGATAGCACAGAAAGAGAAGAAACCTCTACCGATAAAAATAAACGGATTATCATATGCAAAATTCATAAATAGAGTTGCAATTCGAATTTTTAACCTCAGCACATTGGCTTTTAAAACCCTAAGCAATCTGACCTTGAATTTTGTAAACTCTATAAGGTAATTGAAGAGGCATACTTTAAACGTTTTACTTTTGGTCTTTTGCCAGATTAATTTTGCCCTGGAGAAATTGTTGAAACTACATAGTAGATTTGAGTGGTTTCGACTTAGTATAAACTGTAGTAGATTTGTAGTGGTTTGTAGTAGATTTGAGTGGTTGACTTAGTATAGTATAGTGTTTGAGGATTTTTTGAAAGCTGAATTTATTTATATATTTAAAAGTACAGTTTAAATCAATAAAAGAATTGATTTATCTCAGTAAAAAGTACCAAAGAATTCAGTAGAAAGTACAAAAAAATAAAACATTTAAAAAACAAGAAGAGGTAGTGGTTTAGGGTGGTTTAACATGATTGGAAGAAAATGACCAAAATTTGTGTCGAATACATTAAAAACAGGGGAGCTTCCATAAGGGCCTTGCCTGGAAACACTTGACAGGTAGAAGAAGCCACCTTGGAGTTTCAGATCAACGATGAAACTGTTCTGGAGAATTGTTGAACACAAGCAGATTGATAAAAGTGCAAATCGTTCAAAAAAGAAGTCTGATCAGGATAGCACAAAAAGAGAAGAAACCACTAGTGATAAAAATAAAAGAATTCCTATTTGCGGAATTCATAAATAGAGTTGCAATTCAAATTTTTAGTATAGGAAAGGAATCCTTGGCTTTTAAAGAGTCATACTTTTAAACGTTCTGTTTTTTTGGTCTTCTCTTTCAAGATTAATGTTGTTAAGAAAAAATAGTTGAAATTGTAGATTGGAATGGTTCACTGTATAATTTATTGTTTGAGGATTTTTCAAGATGATGGATGATGAATATATTTATGTATTTAAAAATATAATTTAAAAAAAAATGTTATTTTTCACACATTTTATTTAATCTATTAAAAAAATGATACTTTCATACAAATTAATCTAGTAAAAAAATACCAAAAAGTGAAACTTTCATACAATTTTTTTTAAGATGATTTAACAAGTTTGGAAGGAAAATCGCCAAATGTGTCAAATACATTAAAAAACAGGAGAGCTTGGATAGGGGCCTTGAAAACACGTGACACGTAGAAGTAGCCACCTTGGAGTTTCATGACGTACAGAACACAATATATGCAATAGCATTGAAGAAGACCGACCGCTGTTGTGAAGAGCCACAATTCCAGCATCAGACAGTGCTTTGTTGAAGACAACCATCGCTAGTTGGAGCGATTTGATAGCTACGGACTTCAACGGTGTAGATTAAATCGATTGAAGATAGTCAGTTACCATAAAGGAGAAGGCCCAACCGAAAAATTAACAATGGTAAAATTTTGTATTTACCGTTCTTAAGATATGCAACTCAAATCAATGTTTGAAGGAGGAAGGAGCAAATTCAGAAAAACTGTGGCTGTGTGAACTCTTGCATAGACACAAAAACAGACACAAGATGTGGGACAACTCTAAAATTTGATTCATTCACTGCTTTTGAAGGAAGATATTAATACACAATGTTTACTAATAAGAGAACTCAAAAAAGTTAGCTAAACTAATTGGAACTAACTGAAACTCTTGTACATAAAATTAGAACTCTTTAAAAATATGTAAAATGAATAATTAATATAGCTTAACAATCTACATTGTGTCTATATGCTTACAAAATTCATAACATGATGACCTTTTAAGTCTTACCTAGGCTTATAACACTTTTACCTAGGCTTATAACACTTTCAGATCAATAAAAAAAAATGTTTTACCTTCTTACTTCATGTTGGTGTATCTTGTAGTCTCGATGCAATATAATTTTTTTCTTATTTTTTATCTAAACTTTGTATTCATAAATTTTCTTTATCTTAGGCTTGAACATTACTTGGGTCATATTCTTCAATATTTAGTCATCATCTTTCGCTTCTTCGTCTAGTTTTTATTTTGCATATGTTTGTAATTTGGCTTAGCATTTCTGCCAAAATTTGTAAGATCAAAGACATCTTTATTTTATTTCATCTCCTCTTTCACTACCACAATAATTTCAACAACTCACAACTCAGATGGTTTCATCTTTATCTATTTCTTCCTCTAGTGCAGTTATGGAAAATTTTCCATATCATTTTCATCTCCACCATACTTGGGCTTTGCAAGCCACTCCTTAAGAAATGCTAATTCAACATAAAATTCAATATTCACTATAGCCACATTACTTCCATTGCTAGATTGTCCAACATTTTTTTATTGTTCCAAAGATAGTTTCATTTTCATCTTCAACTTTAATTTCATTATTCACATGTGTATCTACAGAGTGGGCTTTCACATTATTTACCATGTTCATGCTCTACATCTAGTACAAGGTCACTTTTTTCTTTTTTCTTTACCATGCTCATACTCTACATCGTGTACAAGGTCTCATTTTTCTTTCGCAATTTCTTCAACAAATTTCTCTGCAACTCTCCCCCTTTCATAGTATGTCATATCTAGAATATTCCAAGCTTCATTGGCTCTAGTTGTTGCATCAATTTTGGGAATAATTCTCTCATCCAAGCCTTGTTGAATGGGAAACAAAGTTCTTGCATCATCCTTCTTATTTTCTATGAGCCAATCCTTGTGATCTTGAATCATGGTCGCATTTGAGGATTCTTCAAATCCTTTTAACACAATATCCCAAAAGTACTATTAATCTCGTTTTCATCTTAATAACCCAAAAATCATAACTTTTACTAGAAAAACTAAAAGGTTGTGGCACATAAGAATAACTCCACACATCCATATTGATAACTCAAATTCCCCATAAAATGGCACATAAGAATGACTCCACACATCCATATTGATAACTCAAATTCCCCATAAAATGTCAAACCCCCTATGAAAAATATATGAATATACAATATTGTTCATTGATTCCATATTTTTTCTTGTAAAATGTTCCCTTTCAAAAAAATAAAATAACTCAAAACTGAACTAACAACATATCCAACTTCCTTTATTAAAATACACAACAAAAGATGTATAATTTCCTATTATGACAAAATATATCGTGTACTTTTATCATAGTCCATATAAATTCAGATTTGAATAAAACCCTAAATAAGTGATATACCCCGTTCCTATAATATCAAGAACGGTAAACAAAACTGCACTTGAATTCATCAAGAACGATAAACAAAAACACACATGAATTCGATCCACCATAAATTTTGAAACATCCATCATAAATTTTGAGACTCCGTCCACAGAGACTACTATATTCGATACTACCTCTTAAGCGACGACTAGGGTTTGGGAAAAATAGCAGCATCTGCCTCAGAATAAATGGCTCTCTCTTTCATTAAGCAACGACTATATCGTTAGCGCGCGACGACTTAAGCTAACAATCTAAAATCCTCAACCTCAATTTCCAGTGAAGTCCTTTCAATCTGTGACCTCCTCTCTAATTTTTCGAAGGTTCTATGATTTGCTACCTCCACGCTGGCTCTATGTCTTCCTCTCTCGTTCTGATTGTTCTCCAATTGATCCACGACCTCTGCTCTCAACCCAATTTGAAGGAGGAAGGGGCAAATTCAAAACAATTGTGGCTTGAAGGATGCAGGGGAGTGCTTCAGAAAACAATTAAAATCTACTACACGAGTTTCAACACTGTGTAACAACGCCTTTAACCTACATCCAGGTGTTTCAGCGACGTGTTTCAATAACATTTGTAGGCTATAACCACGTGTTTCAGCTAATGTTTCATCAAAAAATAAAATCTATTACAACAAAAAAATTAAGTGAATGACTAATATCAATACTATGTTCTACAACAACTTTTTCAATAGGTGTTTGAGCAGAGTGTAGAATAACCTTACAACAAAACAAAGTTATAACAAAAATAGCGGAATTATAAGAGAAGACTAAGAACTCATGTTACAACAACAAAATAACTTCACTGAATCCGTCCCTACAACAGTAAATCCACTCAGTATTTATGTACGAAATCTAAATAGCATTCTACAACAAAACACTGCACAACATAAGGATTTAAGTGAAGTTTTCAAACAGTAAAGAGAGTATGCATGCTACAGCAAAATAAATTACTATGTAACAAATATGAACATCATCATGAGTTTATAAACTCAGATGAAAACAAAAACAAAGTATAAAATCCCTTGATAACACTCTCAAAAACTCTTTGTCTATTTTTCTTTGTATAGCTGTGCATCTTAAAATCTAACTTACATAGATGTATACATACTGATTGAATAAGTGAGTTAGCTTTCCCTTTCGCTGTACGTAAGTCGAATTTGGATTTTCCATAACATTAATGGTTCATTTCCCCTTTAATATTTGATCAACCAAAAATCAAACGGTGTGGCACTGATGATCATTAAATAAATAAGGCGGTCAAGGAAGTGATAATAAATTTATGGGCGGTGGTATCTCTTGAAAATTTGATCGACTGAGATGATTCATCCTTTTGGCGGTGGAAGGATTAATTTTCTAACATTCCCCCCCTTGATCATTCACCCAAAAACAAAACAATGCAATATTATAGTTCACAAACCCGAATTTCAAATAATTCCTTGGGAAAGGGATTTGTAAACATGTCTGCAAACTGATTTTAGATTTGCAAAACTCTAGAGAAATTTCATCATTGTTTATCATCTCTCTAATAAAATGATATTTTGTATCAATATGCTTATTTTTCTTAGAAAACATGATTACGTGACAAAGCAATGGCTCATTTATTGTCACAAAAAATATGAGTTGGTTATTGCTGTTCATGCAACAACTCAGTCACAATCCTTCTCATCCACACAGTCTGACATGCATTTGTTGTTGTTGCAACATATTGTACCTTACCAGATGATAAAGTCACAATGGGTTGCTTCTTTGAATCCCAAACTACAACTCCTGATCCAAAAGTGAACACATATTCTGATGTGTTCTTCTTGTCATCTATACTACTTGCAAAATCACTATCAGTATATCCAATCAACTTAAAATATGAATATGATGTGTACAAAACACCATAATTGGTTGTTCCAGTAACATATTTGAGGATCATTTTTCCAACTTGCGAATGGGTGCTCTTTGGAGTCTCCATAAATCTAGAAATCAAACTCACAACAAACATAATATCATGTCTTGTTGTTGTCAAATACATAAGACTTCCAACTAGTCTTTTATACAAAGTCGGATCAACACATGACCCCTCATCCTTCTTACTAAGTTTTGTTCCAGTTGCAATTGGTGTTACAACTCGTTTACAATTCACCATCTGAAACCTTTCCAATATGTCCTTTGCATACTTATTTTGACAAATAAGCATACCATCTTCAAAGTGGTTTACTTCAATGCCTAAAAAATATTTCATCATTTCTAAATGATTCATTTCAAACTCAGTTTTCGTGGTTGTATTAAACTCATCTACTGAAAGATTTTTGGTGAAAATCAAATCATCAACATACAAACATACAATCAAGAGTTTGCCTTCCTTAGTTACCTTTATATACAGATTTGGCTCACTTGGACTCCCCTTGAATCCTTCACTATTCAAGTATTCATCAATTATGTTGTACCATACTATGGGTGATTATTTCAATACATATAACACTTTCTTTAACTTGTAGACCTTGCCTTCTTGTCCATCAATCTCATATCCTGGAGGTTGTTTCACATAAACCTCTTCTTTCAGAAAACCATTTAAAAATGCATATTTTATGCCCATTTGGTACATGCACCATTTACTATGTTCAACAATGGCTAACACCATTCTTATTGTATCAAGCTTGGCTACAGGTGCAAAAGTTTTATTATAATCAATACGAGGTTGTTGATTGAACCCGTGAGTTACAAGCCTTGCCTTGTGCTTCTCAACTTCACCTTTAACATTTAACTTAATCTTGTAAATCCATTTAACACCTATACAGTTTTTATCTTCATGTAAATCTACAAGTTCCCAAGTATTATTCCTTTCTATGGCATCAATTTCTTCATTCATGGATTCTACCCAAACTTCTTTCTTAACAACATCATCAAAATTTACAGGATCATATGCAATTAGTGAAAAATTTGAAACCTTATCTACTTCATCATTTTTCTCATACAATTCTTTTAAACTTATAGTCTTCTGACCTCTAATTATGTTTCTTAATGAAGCTAAAGTAGGATTTGATTCATTCATTACATCTGATCATGTTTTTTGTGCACCATGACTTGATTGCTCACCACACTCATATGTTTGGGAGTTATTAGTTGTGATGGGATGACTCCTGGTGATTGTCTTATAGGATTTCTTGTTGAAGGTGTATGTGACTGTGGAGTCAACTATCCACCCTGTACGACATGATCATCTCCATCATCATTTTCATGGCATATTTCAGCTCCCCTGAAACAATTTTATCAATGCTATCGTCCCAAGCTTCTTTTTCCTTGAACTCAAGATCCCTTCTAATAATATACTTCTTGGTGATGGGATTATAGAGTCTATATTCCTTAGACTCCTCATTGTATTCAACAAAGACACATTTCTCCATTTTTTCATCCAACTTTCTCCTCATCTGTTCAGGTACATGTGCATAAGGCACACACCCGAAAGTCCTCAAATGGGATACACTCTTATTCTCACCACTCCAAGCTTCTTGAAGAACTTGGTTCTTTACACTCTTAGTTAGACTCATTTTCAAAATATATACTGAACAAACAAGTACATCACCCCAATATTCGTTTGGAAGATGCTTCTCCTTCAACATACTTCAAGCCATATTCATAATGGTTCGATTCTTCCTTTCATATACTCCATTCTACTATGGAGTATAACGAGTAGTAAAATGTCTCTTGATTCCATGATGCTGATAAAACTCCATGAAATCAGTTAGCATATACTCATCCCCTCTATCTTATCTCAATACTTTGATATATTTTCCACTCTTCTTTTTAACCATAACTTTAAACCTCTTAAATATATCAAAATCTTTAGACTTCTGCTTCAGCAAATAAACCCAAGTTTTTTGACTGAAATCATCAATAAAAGTCATAAAATATATATTATTAGTGAATGAAGATGTTTGCATCGGTCCACATAAATTTGTGTGAACAAGTTCCAATGGAGCTTTAGCCCACTACAGAAATAAATGTATCCCTCTCATGCTTTGCAAGTATGCAACTCTCACACTAGCTTGTTGGTCGCTGAATATTCAGAGACACCTTCACCATTTGCTCTTCTCCAACAAATTTAGAGCTCCAAAATGTAAATGACCATATCTCAAATGCCATAACCATGACTTATAAAATATATTAATATATGTTAAAATATTATATATATAAATATTTCATTTTTTAAATATATATACAAAGTGAGTAAAACTAATAGTTAAGAATATGTCTTTCCTTCTAAAAAAAAATACATTTTTATATATAAATTTTAAATTTGAATACAATTTTATTTAATTTTAAACAAACAACAAATCTGAAATAAAATGATGAAATTTAATTTGATATAAATATTATATATTATAATATTTAAAAAATTAAATAAACATAAATTCATCTTAAACTTAAAATTATCAAATATTTAAAAAAAAATCTTAAATCATAAAAAAATTACACACTATTAAAACATTACATGATATAACATTATGTCCAAACCTTCCATAACGACAAACAAGATTAAATACAAATCATAGTGTTGATTACACAAATAATGGAGATCTCATACGTTCATCTTAACCAATAATATCACTTCCATAACGTCAAATCAGATTAAATACAACATCATAGCGTTGATTCCACAAGTAATGGAGCTCTCATACAATTATCTAAACCTAGCCTTGGATTTAGGTCAGCACGGGGAGATACAACAATTCAGATTTAGTATAGGCGTACACCTATTGATAATGATAATGGGTACAATTAATTACGCCGAAAGACGTACATCTATTGATAATGGACATAATTAATCACCTTTTAATCTAAAATTTTAATCTTATGCCTAACAATTAAAGATGCTGGCATAGTCTTAATCGTACTCTCTAATGAATGGATGAAATTTAATACTCATAACTTCCTTCCATTTCTGAATACTTCTGTTACCTTGCTTACTTTTTCACATTTACTTAATATGATTAAGAAATTACTTCTTTAACCATTGATTGACAAGTTAACTGATTAAGAAAAATTAATATATATAAAACTTTGCATTATCACGTTCCTTGAGATTAAGTGTTTGTAGCTGAACGCAGTGGTAGCTACAGAAACTGTTAATGGCAATAACATACAGGGAAATTATTAAAATATATCACAGAACGAGCAGAACTTTTGACAATCCAAATTAATGATGTAATTGACAAAACAGTTCATTAGCTAAATTCTGGGTTACTTGAGGAGAGAGGCTCTTGTTATGTTCATGCCTCAAAATTATCACATCAACTTACAGCCAGGATTTTCAAAATTATCACATCAACTTACAGCCAGGATTTGTGAAATCGATGAACTCTGAGGATTGAACATCCAGATCGACCATGAGTTCATCTATGAGTATTCGACTCCAAGTGTATTCCTCGCATTCGCGGCGTTATATGGGAGTTGCGGGGATTGATTGGAAAGGAAAATAATGAGAATGATAACAGGTACTCTGGAATACACAACTCATACTGGTATAATATTTGAACCTTGACTCTCTGACTTATTGAGTAGGTGATTACGAAAGATGATCTATGAGAATAGCTACGGTAATAGGTGTAT
>SNQJ01S0024118.1:60650-70677 GCA_010110895.2 Picea sitchensis | reverse complement strand
TCCAAACAAGAGAATAGCAGTCCCAACATATGTTTTTTCAAATATTAAAGAAAGACACATGATACAGTAGAGTACAAGTCATTTGAAAAAAGTGGCATACATATTTATCACCATCAATAATTCAATGTTAGAGTTGAGTTCCTCAAATTACCATGACTCCCTATCTAATTGAATAAAAAATTTAAAAGGACTACATAAAACTGTCTATGAGTTCTCACAAGGACTGGTGGAAGAAGATGGAACCCAAATACCTTTTGTGGACAGGCCAAGTACTTTTCCAAGTGCATCGGGTGCCTCCCAAACCTGTAACAAATAGATAAATGAATTTAGTAAATTACTAATGTACAAAATTATTAAAAATGCTTCAAATTAAAGAATTAAAATTACTTAAATTTGGTTTCGATGATGATATGGAGCATCCTTGTTGACTTGCAAAGTTGTCAATCCAAGAAAGAGAATGGGAGTGAGTGTGTAACACACCCAGATACCAATTTTTGACACACCCACGACGGGGATACAATTTTTTGATTTTCTTAAACGACAGTATCTCCATTCATGGTTCCTAATTTGGAAGGTTAGGGAACTAGTCCGACCTCCTAGTCACAGATCTCTGATTCTGAAGCCAAACAATTCTATGAGACCTTGACAGTCTCGTTCTATAGTTAAACACAGAACCTTTCGGGTTTTTGGTGTAGGTTTAAGGGTACCCATGACATCCCCTTTCGCCCTACTATGAAAACTCAGAGTGTCGGGCGTTAGCTCCTTTTGTTTGATAAGCCCCCTCTTGATGTGACCTTGGTGATGACCACATGATTGCAGGCATGACCACAAGAGGTTTGGAGTCAAACTTCTTTTGGGCCTGCAATTCTCTTACAACCTGCACGTTTCCCCTTGACGAAACCACGGTTTGAATTTTGGTCCACCCTCTATATCTTAAACTCCTCGCAACTCTTGTCCCTGCAATGCTATGGGATCATTGATCTCACGATCTTGACAATAACAGCTAAATCAACAATTCAGATTTGTGCCTCTCAGATCTATGGACACATGTCCTACTCAATCAATGTTCTTGCCTGCATTCTGGGTGGTTGACCTTTTAGCCCATATCAATGGTCCTACGACCCTCTTCTCGATCGGTGGTCAAGATCTCCTCTGAGTCTCCTTACTTCGGAGATCTCAACTCTCAAACCTATTTTCCCAATGGATTTTACCCAAAGTCTAAGATCCCTTGACGTGTGTCTCCCCCAAATCTAATGATTGAGGATTACTTTGGGTCTTCACCTGGAGCTCACATATTTGTGCCATGTGTCATCGCACTTAGATCTAATGGCTCGTATCTGATTTCCTCCTCCGCGCTCTTCTAATTGTTTGATCAAGGATTCCCATGGTCCATATCACTCACAATGCTCAATCCAAGGGTCACTGCTACTCCTCCTCCTGAGATTTCACTTTCTTCCCTCACTTGGAATATTTTAGATGCTCCAAAGACCTAGGCCTTCGATCTACCTCCTATGAGCCCTGATATATTGGTCTCTACTTTGGCTATCCCTCCAGAGCTTACAATATTGAAACAAGTTCGCTTCTTAGACCTCATCTGCGCTTCTAAAAAGTGTTTATCTTTTCTGATCTTGGTTCTTAGGGAATTTCGAATTCCTACATACTCTTGTGTTAATCTGCTCACTTCAGATCGATGGTCCATGCCCTTCCTCGATCAAATGGTCCAGATCACATCACAAATTCGGGTTTTGGAAGTTTAGTTGCACCAACGTACGAATCTCCCGATGTGCAAATCCCCAATCTTGCCAATTTGATGGTCAAGGAGGGTTCAGATAGATCCTTATATCTACGGTCCAGATCGCGTCACAACTTTGGGTTTTGGGAGTTCAGTCGTGCCAACATCCGAATATCCTGATGTGCGAATCACTGATCTTGCCAATCCGACGGTCAAGGAGGGTGCCGATAGATCCTTAGACTTACTGTCCAGATCACGTTGCAACTTCGGGTTTCGGGAGTTTAATCGCACCAACATGTGAATCTCCTGATGTGCGAATCCCCGATCTCCCCAATCCGATGGTCAAGGAAGGTCCCGAAATATCCTTAGATCTATGGTCTAGATCACGTCACAAATTTGGGTTTTAGGAGTTTAGTCGCACCAACATGCGAATCTCCCTATGTGCGAATCCCTGATCTCGATAATCCGACGGTCAAGGAGGGTCCGATAGATCCTTATATCTACGATCCAGATCACATCGCAACTTCAGGTTTCAGGGGTTTAGTTATGCCAACGTGCAAATCTCCCAATGTGCGATCTTGCAAAGACTAAAGGAGTCGAGGAGTTAACGCCTACACCCCTTCCTCAAATCCAATGGTCGTGACAGACCTTGGATCCTCCCAAATGCACCTCATTTGTTCATCTTCAAGATGAAAGGATATCCTCTTTTGATACTTGAATATCACTATTTGTCCTGAGCTTTGTTGGCTCTCAAGGGCTTAAGAGTTTTTCTCTCTTTCTCTTGAACGTATTGCTTGGAAGAATTATTTCTTGCACCTCTTACGTTCAATTACTCAACTCTAGAACCTGAAATGATCTTGGTCTCTACCGACCTTGCAGATACTCGGTGCATACATGCACTACCTCTCCTGAGATTAATAGATTCTGTCCTCAGACTCATTGTGGGGTTCAACCTCCGCAATGAGGGGAGTACTCACTCGACTCTAGGATGGTGAGGAAATTTCCTGGGAAAGTGCTTTCGAGGAATTAAACTAGAACATAAGGAAAATCAATCAGATGTAAAAGTTATCAAGGAACGAACGCATACTCTTAACTTAATAATTCAATACATAAACCATTTACAGGTATATAAATACAAGCATGGATCCATTATTTCCAATTCAAATCACAAGGCATAGAAACACTTATCAAAAACATAAGGTTTGATGCGACTGTTGATAGGGGTGATTGTTTCTATTGAACCATAGGCTCAACCACTCCCAATGGATTTATCACTAGCCACCCCGGAGCTTAGGCCATGATGCTTTGAGATTCACTCTCTTACTTCCAGCTCAATAGAAGTTAGGAACGAAGGTTACTCTCCCTCTCCCAATACATTAATAGATAAGGACAAAGGTTACTCTCCTTCTCCTAGCTCAGTCTCTATCCTTTGTGATTAGAACTCACTTTTCACTTTCAATCCTTCCTCAGACCCAGAGCTTCAACTCCCATCTTTGCAATCTTCACAGGTCCTCTCTGCCCACACCACACTTCCCTTTTTTTGCCTTCCTCAGTAAGATTGTGTGTGGCTCGAAATCCCAGTCCGTGGTGAGTTCTGAAATCCTTAGCGATGGATAGTCTACCCCATCCCCTCATTAACTCTTGAGGAGGTCTTCCCACCTACCACTATGACTGTAATACATTCATGGGTCATAAGGTTTTTCTGATCTGAGCAATAAATTCCAGCATGGTACTGGTTCAGTGGAGGTTAACACAACCATTCTGGGTCCCCTCCACCACCTTTTTATTAGCCATAGTGGTCTCTCTTAGTATATCCCCTTCAAAAAATTCATGCAACATGTATCCATTATCTATTAAAATAACATAATTTACATTCATCGACCTTTTGTAACAAGGTCCACCAAATCAAACATTCACATTTTTGAGTTTGCCATAGTTCCTGGCCAATAAATTTATATTTACAGACTGGGGGAAATAGGGTGTTACAATTCCCTCCCCCTTAAAGGAATCATTGTCCTCGATGATCTATTTATCAACAAGCTATGTAGATACAGTAGTAAACAAAATCGGATATGCTTGTATCATGGCATCCTCCATTTCCCACGTAGCCTCATCTGGGCCAAAGTGCTTCCACTGCACCTTGACCTGTGCAATGGTTCAGTTCCTGAGTAAGGTTTCCTTCCTGCCTAATATGCATTAGGGTTCTGGCAGGAATTCTCCCTCCGGATCTACCTAGATCATAGACCAGTCAATTATATGATTAACATCATGTACATATTTCTTCAATAATGAAACATGAAAAACATTATGGGCCTTTACAGTAAGAGGAAGTGCTAGTTTATAGGCTGCAGGTCCCACTCTATCTAAGACTTCAAAGGGTCCACAATACCAAGGTGTCAATTTGGCATAGGCTACTATTCTCAGGGAACTCTTCCTGGGTCTAATCCTGAGATAGACATGGTCTATGGTCCTGAACTCTTGCGGAGCTCTTTTCCTGTCAGCATAACTTTTTTGTTTATCCTGAGCAATCTTCATATTTTGCTTTATCTGAATTACTTGTTGTTCCATTTCTTTCAGCATGGTGGTTCCATTTGTAATTCTGTCAACTGGATTATTCCAACTGATTGGAATCTTGCACTGTCTACCATAGAGGGCTTCAAAAGGACTCATCTTCAAGGATTTTTTATAACCGTTGTTCTAGGCAAACTCTACCAATGTTAGGTAGTCTTCCCACTTCTTAGGTTGATGCATTACATCCATCCTTAGCATGTCTTCTAATATTTGGTTCACTCTTTCTATCTGTCCATAAGTTTGAGAGTGATAGGTTGTGCTGAACAACAATTTAGTCTCGAAACCGGCCATTAGGGATTTCCAAAATTTTGAAGTGAATTTGGTATCTTTGTCAGATACAATTTCCTTGGGCATGCCATGCATTATGAATATATCCTTCATGAAGATGTTGAGAATATCTATTTACTTGCAAGTTGACTTGATAGGGATGAAATGGGTAGACTTACTCAGTTTGTCCACCACGACCATGATGGCATCATTTTTCTTGGTTGACTTTGGTAATCTGATGATGAAATCCCTGGAGATGGTTTCCCATTTCCATTCTGGGATCGGTAGGGGCTGTAATAATCATGTTGGATGTTGGTACTCTGCCTTAACTTGCTAGCATTCTAGGAACTTAGCTAGATAGTTAGCTATGTCCTTCCTTAACCCAGGCCAGTAGAATTTTTTCCTAGTGGTCGTGATCATATTATGATATCCAAGGTGACAAGTATATGGTCTCTTATGCAGTTCATCCATTATGAACCTCTTCAAGTCGTCACAGTTCGAAATATACAATCTATTTCTATAAGTCAATAGCCCTTCCTCGAGCATTTGGTAGCCTTCATACTTCATCCCTGTAGGCTCTTGTCTTAGGTATGAGGTCACGGTCTTGAAGAATGCATCTATCTCCTATGCATTTTTTACTCTTTCCCGGACATCCATTTCACAAGTGCTTACTACTACCAGATGAATCATTTTTGTACTCCTGTTAAGGGCATCGTCCACCCTATTTTCCTTTCCTTTTATGTGTTTGATTTCAAAATCGAATTCACTTAGGAGAGACATTCACCTATATTGCCTGGCATTGAGTTTCAGTTGATCAAATAGGTGCCTCAACCCACAATGGTCTGTCATAAGCACAAATCTCCTTCCCAGGAGGTAGTGCCTCCACATTTTTAAAGAATCTACTATGGCAGCGAACTCTAGATCATGTGTCACATAATTGATCTCATGTTCATTTAATTTCTGGGATGCATAGGTAATTACACGTTCCTCTTGCATAAGAACTCCTCTGAGTCCTTCCTTGCAGGCATATGTACATATGGGGAAATCATTATCCAGGTCTACAATATTTAGCACGGGTCCATGGCTCAGGAGGTATTTCAGTTCCTGAAATATTTCTTCACATTTTGATGTCCAAATGAATTTGATCCCCTTTTTCTGAAGGGCAGTGATTGGGCAACCAATCTTGGAAAATCCTTTTATGAACCTTTTATAGTATCCATCTAAGCCCATGAAGGATCTGATATCTGATACATCCTTTGGGGTAGGCCATTCCATAATAGATTTGATCTTATCGAGGTCCACTGCCACCCCTTCCTTAGAAATGAGATGGCCTAAGTAATGGCCTTGATTTTGAAGTAAGTCACACTTTATAAACTTAGCATAGAGATGATGCTCTCTTAGTACTTGAAGTACGAGTCTAAGATGGTCTTCATGCTCCTCCTTGTTCTTGGAGTTTATTAGGATATCATCAACGAAAACCAATACAAATTTATCAAGAAATTTTCTGAGTACATTATTCATCATGAACATAAAAGTGGCGGGGGAATTGGTTAACCCAAATGGGACCACTACGAATTCATAGTGACCATACCTCATTCAAAAGGCTATTTTTTGGATGTCTTCATCCTTAATCCAGACTTGGTGGTATCCAGACCTCAAGTCAATCTTCGAGAAGATGGTAGCACCTCCCAGTTGGTCGAACAAGTAATCGATTCTGGGTAAGGGGTATTTGTTATTTATGGTTGTCTTATTGAGTTGTCTATAATCTATGCACAATCAGAGTGTGCTATCTTTCTTTTTCACAAACAAGACGAGCACTCCCCATGGAGATACACTGGGTTAGATGTAGCCTTTTTCCATCATCTCCTTTAGTTGTAGCTTGAGCTCAACCAACTCTAGCATGCTCATCCTATATGGCGTTCTAGATGCTGGTACCACTCTTGGTGTAAGCTGTATCGAGAAATCAATATCCCTTCTCAGAGGTAGACCTCGTACTTCTTCGGGGAACACATCCTTGTATTCTCTCAATACAGGGTGGTCGTCTAAGTTTGTTTTTTTGTCCTCAACGGATTCCAACACCTATATTGCATATAAGGAACACTCTTTTCTGTAATACTTCTTCATTTGAAGGGCCGATATTTGTCTCACTGAGACAGGATTTCTGAATCCCTTGGAGGGTCATCTTTCTCCCTTCTTCATTTACACATTCTAAATTTTTATGATAATAGTCCACTTTAGTTTTATAAGCAGCCAACCAATCCATACCAATCAACAAGTCATCCGATCCTAGGGGAAGTATGTTAAGGGTCCCTCGGGTGGGAAATGCACCCATGATGAATTAACAGGCTGGTATGGCCTCTGTCACCTTTCTTTTGGTCCCATTGGCTAATTTCACCAACCATGGTTTAACATGTCTAATTGGTTGTAGTTTACACTTATCAATAGCCTAAGGGGCCACATAACTCAAATTAGAACCTGGGTCAATTAAAATAGAAACTAGATGGTGGGCGATCATACCTTCGAGCTCCACTATTAAAGCTTGGTGGTCGGCTTGATTATTGTCCAAGGTTGCATACATTCATGGCATGCTCCTAGCCACATCATTGACGATGGTAGCTTCTTGGATATTGTAGACTCTCTTATTGTTATGTTGTCTGTGTGGATAGTCCCTCAATTTATGATCTTCTCCACAACCCCAACATTTTAAGGGTTCCTTCTTAAGGTTACCGGTCTTTGTTGGGACTGTCTTAAAAGGTTTATTTCCACTTTGAGAGGGAAAAATTTTCTGATATACACTTCTAGAAGGAAGGATTCCTCTAGAATCCTTTCCATAGTTCTGAAATCTTGAGGATTTAAACCTTTTCTTCTAAAATCCCAAACTACTCTTCTTCTTCCAGTCCTCCTGGGGTCTTGTCTTACTCCCAAAGTGTTTATAACAATACCTCGCCTTCTGTATAGATTATTCTAATTTCTTTGGTTCGTCGAATTCAATACTATCCTAGTAGGTTTGAGGTAACCCACTAATGAACCGTTGCATTTTTTCTTTTTCATCTTTTATGTAGGGTACATACCTCAGTAGTTCAAGGAATTTATTGACAAATTCATCTATGGTGAACTGCCCCAGCCAAAGCTTGTAGAATTCCTTAGTTTTTCCATCCATGTAATTTTCTGACAGATACTACTTCCTGAAGTATTTCTCAAATTGTTTCCATGACAAGTCCTTCTCATGGACTCCTTTCACATTCTTAAGGTCTTCCCACCATATGGAAGCCTTTCCATTCAGGTTGAAGATGTCTATTCGAGCTTCAAGTTTTTAGAGTAGTCATGAACTCTGAAATACTTCTTTAAACCAAGAAGCCAAGATTTAGCCTTTTATCCCTTCTAATCTCTCCATCGAAAGAGGGTGTTTTGGCTTTCTTGAACTCTTCAGGACCATGGGTTTTGGAACGTTTCTACTTCTTTTCTTCTCTGTGAGAATGCGAGCCGACCCTGCTACTAGAAGATCCTTCGGAGCTATCATCTTCCATTCTAGAGGACTCTCTCGATGAGTGTCCACTACCTCCAAGTTGGAACTTATTTGCAGTACTTCTCCTAGTGGGGTCACTTATTGAGTCATTTTTTCAGGTCTCAGGTGGAATATGACTTCTCTTCTTGTGTCGTCGTTCCACATGACTGGTTGCGGGTTCATGCTGCAGTTTCCTCTGTATGTCGGATAATATTTGTAGCAAGACTGCATTAATTTATGTTTGTTTCTCTTGCTCCTTTATCAATCTCTCATTGTTAGCCTTGAAACTTTGTAACTCGGCTATGATCCTCCTTACACTTTAAGCCAGATATGGAGGGGTTTCCACCACCCTCCTTTCATCAAATTATTCATCCCTATTGTGGGAGCCATCCCCCACTTCATGACACATCACCATCCTTTAGTATTGGAGTTTTCCCCCATGATTTACTGACTTCTCAAGTGTTAACAAAAAAAACACTTATTGTTAGCTAACAATATATCAGTTTATGAACAATACATGGTTCAATTTCTTAAATGCATACACTCAGTAGAAAGTTTCACTCTTTTCTTTAATAACATTTTCAACCAGAATTTTAAGAAAGGGAAAGGTAAGGTGTCACTCCTTTAAAATACTCCCAATAGCATTTTTAAGTGATTTGTTTTTAAGCGATTTGTCTGTAAGCCCAAGTAGGCCAAGTGTTGTAACCATGTTCTGATACCAATTTGTAACATACCCAAATATGAATTTGTAACACACCCACGACGGGGATAAAATTTTTTGATTTTCTTAAAGGACAGTATCTCCATTCATGGTTTCTAATTTGGAAGGTCAGGGAACCAGTCCAACCTCTTGGTCACGTATCTCTGATTCTGAAGCCAAATAATTCTCTGAGACCTTGATGGTCTCGTTCTATAGTTAAACACAAAACCTTTCAGTTTCTTGGTGCAGTTTTAAGGGCACCCGCAACCTCCCCTTTTTCCCTGCTGCAAAAACTCAAAGTGTCGGGCATTAGCTCCTTTTGTTTGATAAGCTGCCTCTTGATGTGATCTTGGCGATGACCACACGATTGTGGGCATGGCCAAAAGCGGTTTGGAGTCAAACTTCTTTTGGTCCCACAATGCTATTACAACCTCCATGTGCCCCTTGACGAAACCACGGTTTGAATTGTGGACTTCCCTCAATATTTTAAACTCCTCGCAACTCCTGTCCCTGTAATACTATGGGATCATCGATCTCGTGATCTTGACGATAATGGATAAATCTATGATTTATATGTGTGCCTCTCGGATCTACGGAAACATGTTTGACTCAATCAATGGTCGGTCCTTCATTCCGGGTGGCTGACCTTTCAGCCCAGATCAATGGTCCTATGTCCCTCTTCTCGATCGGTGGTTGAGATCTCCTCTAGGTCTCCGGACTTCAGATATATCAACTCTCAAACCTATTTTCCCAATGGATTTTACCCAAAGTCTAAGATCTGTTTATGGGTGTCTCCCCCAAATCTAACGATCGAGGATTACTTCGAGTCTTCACCCGAAGCTCACAGATTTTTTCCACGTTGTTGGACAACTTAGAGGGTGGGGGGGTGAATCAGTTGTTATTGTGATTAAACAATTATTCTTCTTTTAAACTCTTTGCAGAAACACTAAGGGACAATCACAATAGTGCAGGGAAGTAAATAATAACATATTCAGCATTAGTCACACACATGTGATACACAGAGACATATATTTCCTGAGGAAACCCATAAAGGGTAAAAACCTCTTTTTATTTATATGATAAGTAATATTTACATTCTTTACATTATCATACATATGAGCACCAACTCGTAATGAGGCTACAACCTCTGTTTTGCAAGCTGCTACTTGCTGAGAGCACCAACTCTCTGTTTTCTCTAGCACCCACTAGAAGGAAGTGCCAACTCCCTGGTTTCTCTAGCACCAACTCCCTA
>SNQJ01S0024118.1:23529-44804 GCA_010110895.2 Picea sitchensis | reverse complement strand
AAGCAGAGCAAAGTCTTCATCAGGTTTTTTACGATATTTCTCGAACTGTGTCAACAACTGTTTTTTCTTTATGTTCTTAATTCTGAGTCTATCAATTTCTTCGAGTGCACTGATCAATTCACCTTCCATATCAACCATAGCTTCTTCATCATTATCATCACTGCCTGTGCTTTTATTATCATAATCCTCTTTGGCCATAAGCATGAAGTCATTCACCTTATCTTCACAGGAAGAGTCACTATCGGTGTCTTCTGAGGAATTGTCATTATTTGCAACCAAACTTTTCTTCTTATTATATTTCTTGTATTTGTACTTCTTTTCATCATCAGAGTTCTCTTCCTTTTTCGTATGGGGACACTTAGATGCAAAATGACCTATCTTACCACAGTTAAAGCATTTTAAGGGAAACTTCCCGTGATATTTTCATGATCCTTTCTTTAACCTTCTCACAACTTTTGTCTCAATATCATCTAATTCTGAATCAGTATTCTTGTCTACTTTAAAAGATGCTTCTCTAGTACTAGATCTATCTTTGTTAATTCTCATTTCATATGCATTTAGAGTTCCTAGGAGTTGATCAATGGACAGAGTTTTAAAATCTCTTAATTCTTCTATTGCAGAGACTTTTGGATTAAATTTATCAGGAAGGGATCTTAAAATCTTCTGAACTAAGAGTGATTCGTCAAAATTCTCACCAAGACACTTCATGGCATTCACAAGTTCTTCAACTCTTAAAAAATACTTGCTAACTGTTTCATATTCATTCATCTTTAGTTGTTCAAATTTCAACCTAAATGTTTGAAGTTTAACATCTTTTACTTTCTCATTTCCTTCATAGCTACTAATAAGTTAATCCCACATTGCTTTGGCAGTTTCAAGATGCATCACGTTTACAAACTCATCTTCAACAATTCCATTCAAGATAGCATTCATTCCCTTAGCATTAAAACTAAATTCTAACCTATCGTCCTTGGAGGCTAGCACAACATCCTTTATATTTCCAGTCTTTACTACATCAAAAACATCAGCACCCAAGGCCATTAAGTATGTTCTCATTCTAATCTTCTAGATTCAGGAAAAATTTGTTCCATCAAACAGAGGGGGCTTAGAGGCTAAAGTCCCTTCATGACCTCTCATTTTTAAGCTTACATATCTACCTTTGAATAAAAGGAACCTGCTCTGATACCAATTGTTGAAATTACTAAGACAACTGAGAGGGGTGGGTGAATCAGTTGTTATTGTTCTGAAACAATTTTAAGTCTTTTAATACATTCTTAATCTTTCTTCAAGTGATCATAAACATTACACATCATATGGGCAATAAAAGTAATGAGCATCAGTCACACATAAGGTATACACAGAGATAGATTTTCATGAGGAACCCCATAAAGGGAGAAAACCTCTTCTTCTTTGAAATGATAGGCAGTCTTTTCAGTTCTGTATATCATCTATAATTGTGCACCAACTCAATGTGAGGCTGCTACCTCTGTTTTATAAGATGCAACTTGTTTGAGATCACTGACTCTCTTGTTTCTATAGCACCCACTAGAAGGAAGCACCAACTCCCTTAATGTTCCAGCACCAACTGGATGGAAGCACCAACTTCTAGTTACATAGGCTCCAACCTATATAACAGAGAACACTTATTCTCCCTTGCACCACCCTACCACCCTGGTTTCTCTGGTTGCAACTAGAAGGAAGCTACAACTCCATGTGTTTAAGCATCAACTTGAACCTCTGAGGACAACAGTCCTCCCTAGCACCTCCCAACCACCCTGGAATATAAATGAATGATTCAATAACCAATAAGATAGATAAATCGATTCTTACCACTTCTTCTCTATTTTGTAAATCTGGTCTGCTTCTAACTATTCTGCAATTCTTCTCTTCCTTTGTCTGTTATTCTGCTCTGCTTCAAGCTTGTTCTGCAATTCTTCTCTTGCTTATGTCTCTTCATCATCTGTTATTCATCTCTGAGTTTTATCTCACACTCCGCATACTGTCCCTTTCACTTTCTTATAGTTCAACTCATTTTTTATATAGAGCAACCACCCCGCACAGTCTATATATTTTCTTTTTATGCACCACTCACACAGCAGCTACACTTCGCATCTTCTTCGACAAAAGAAAACCATCTGGACAGGTGAAACGTTAATCGATCAGAAATCATGAATCAATTTTTCTAATTGATTCATAACTGATGAATTAACCATGAGAGAGAACAGTAGCCCTCCGATCATATTCAAGTTTATCTGCACCATTAGATGAACTTTATTATTCTTTCCTTTAAATCGGGTTTTGGCACTTCGGTATTCCTTTGGCCAAGTGTCTCGACAGTTCATGTCGTGATCTCCGAAACTCCGATATAGAGCTTTTCTATGCTATATCCTTCCTCTATATGACCATGGAGATGACCAAGAGCTTATGCATAAAGTGATTTTCGCAAATTCGTATTCTGTGAATTTGGATATGAGGCATCTCGACTCTCTAAGTTGCTATCTCTGAAACCCCAAAATGGAGCTTATCTGGACTGGCTCCTTCCCTTCTCATAACCACCGGTGGTGACCATAGGTTGTGCCAAAAGGTTCTTTATATTTTGTGATTCTAAGATTCATTGAGTCTGATCGACAATTGAAATCTCCATAGATGTGATGGTCTAGATCTTATCGGGATCTCGCATCTCCCGAGTTTCCACACCATGCTCTGTTGACTCCAAGTTAGCGACTTGTCCTATGATTCGAAAGTTCAAATATGATATTGATTTGATGACTGTGATTAAATTTCGATTCTGGAGATGAGGCATCTCGACTCTCCAAGTCGCAATCCGTGAAACACTGAAATGGAGTTGGATCGACGGTCCAGATCACACCTTGATTTGACACCTGCGATTAAATCACGATTTCATGTCTTGGGAGTTTTTCGATGGAGGTTCTTGTCACTCCAAGTTGCGATAGGCGATACTCCAAAATGAAGTTGGATCGACGGTCCAGATCACACCTTGATCTGACAACTGCGATTAAATGGCGATTTCGCATCTCACGAGTTCTTCAATGGAGGTTCTTGTCACTCCAAGTTGCAATAGGCGATACTCCAAAATGGATTTTAGATCAATGGTCCACATATTTTGGTGTATCGACGGTCAGGATCTTTTCGTGATTTCGTAAGTCTTCATTGTGTCTGCATCGGGATTTCGAGATTTCGCGAACTCGCTTCACCTTGCACTTTTAAAGATCATGTAGATTCTCCCGGATCCTACGATGGTCGATCTTTGTGCTCGGATCTAATGCCGAAGATCTATCCTCCATATCTGCGTGCTCTTATTGTCTACATTAAGATTCAACAGTCATCAGGAATTCTGAATTGTTGATCCAACAATCACTATTGTTTCTCCTCCCCCATTATCACTGTGTTGCTGATCTTCATGAACTTATCTTCTGTTTTTGGTTTTTCATCGAAGCCATAAATGATAGGAATACTCTTATCTTTCCATCAATGACAAGAATACTCTTCCTGTTAAACATGTTAACCATCATCCTCTGCCTTCTGTCTGAAAACATGCCAACACAACATGCCTATTATCTTGGGTCAAGACTACTCCAATTGCAACTCCACTATCATCACATCTTACTTTAAATGTCTTCTTAAAATCTGGGAATACCAGAATAAATTGTTTTGTTATCTTCTCCTTTAGTATCCTGAATATTTTCTTAACTTATTCTATCCACTTAAAATATGTGTGTCTCTTCTTCACTATATCTAATATTGGTGCACATATACCACTGAAATTTCTAATGAACTTCTGATAGAAACTTGCTAATCCATGGAAGCTTCTCACCTCAAATATGCTTCTTGGAAATGACCATTCTTTGATTGTTCTCACCTTATCTAGATCCATCTTCAATTCATTTGAAGATATTACAAAACCCAAGTACATGAGTTATGTCTTCATACAAGAGAACTTCTTCAGATTTATCAGCAACTTCTCCCGTTGTAATCTTTTCATCACTAATGTTAAATGCCTAAAATGCTCTTCTTTTGTTTTACTAAATACTAATATGTCATCCAGATATACAATCACAAACTTACCAATGAAATATTTTAATACCTCATTCATCAGACTCATAAAAGTACTCGGGTACTTTGTTAATCCAAATGCCATAACAATCCATTCATACAACCCTTCATTTGTTTTGAAGGTTGTTTTCCACTCATCACCTTCCCTCATCCTTATTTGGTGATATCCACTCTTCAGATCTATCTTTGAAAAATAATTTTTTCCACTCAAAAAATCTGTTAAGTCATCCATTCTCAGTAAAGGAAATATGTACCTGATGGTGATATTGTTTATGGCTCTTCAGTCTATACACATTCTCCATCCTCCATCCTTTTTCAGACTTAACACAATTGGTACTGTGCATGGACTCAAGATTTCTCTGACTAACCCCTTTTCCATCAAATCATGGACTTGTCTCTTTACCTCCTCATTCTCTTGAGGTGTCAATTTGTACATTTATTTGCATGAAAAAATCACTCCTAGTATGAGATCAATGTGATGGTTGATACTCCTGATGGGTGGAAATGAGATAGGTAACTCATCCACTACCATGACAACAAAATTCTCTAACAACGCCTGAATTTCTTCAGGAATATCATCCACAAAATTTCTTGTAAGGATGACTCTAGGCTTCCTCATGATAGAAAATTTCATCTCTTGTTCCTTCTAAACTTCAATCAGGAGTTCCTTCCCACTTATGAGAAGTATACTTGTGTTGGATTCTTCTTTTACTTTATTTTCCTCTATTGGTAGTAACATGTGTGTGTTACAGATCAAAATTACTCACTTCGATAGTGTCACAAGTGTCGTCATCGTAAGTGTCACAAGTGTCACATTTTCCTCACAAGTGTCGCAAGTGTCAAGGAAAGCATACTATCATGATGTCTATGTCATGCCTATAACAACATCAAGAAGACACTTGACACACATCAAACACTTGATTTGGAAGAGGAGGAATGATTAACTGGGCTTATGAACCTCTTTCCATATGAAAGAAGCCAAAAAACTAAGGTTTTGGAGAAGATCGCTCCCCTATACCTCTCCTGGGAGTGTTGGCGCCCCCCCTTACACTATCTGAGAGCGCTATAAATCTATGTCATCCCTTCTGGGGGAGTGCTAGTGTGTTTAGAGAGTGTTGGCACCCCCCTTAATCCTACTAGGGATCACTATAGTGCTCAGATGGCCCTTTTGAGGGAGCGCTGCCTATTCTGGGCAGTAGTTAAGTTGTTGAGATGAATGGGGGAAGGATCCTTTCAATCTTGGAAGGAAGTTAGATTTGAATCCCTAGTCCAGCCATGATCTTCAGGTAGATCCTTAACTGAAGGAGGGAAATCCTCAACTTACCCCAAGGATATCTCAATTGGTTGAGCCTTTCCAAGGCTATATAAGTAGGCTTTCTTATGGTGAAAGGGAGATGGAAATGTAGAATTACACCAGACTTATGATCTCATAAGTGGTGCTGGAACAGAGAAGGATTTGAAGCATGAGACCTATGATCTCATAGGGAACACATGGTGAAGCTATTGTCATTCTGATCGTGAATCTTTTGAGCAAGGATTAGATAAAGAGGACTTGGAAGAACTGTGGCATTCTATCTATGACTGTAAGTAACATTATTTTCCTCATTAATATGATTTTCTTGGCCTGTTTCTTTCTAATTCATGTTCAATCTCACATGAATTTGTCTCTTTAGTAGATAGCTCTATTTCAGACTAATCTTGATAGAGTAGGAATTGGTCGTACTTTGTTTGTCTATAGGATTCATCGAGGAGCGAAAGATTGGAGCTCAACTCGAGTCGTGCAGGGACAAACGTCAGTTAAAGGTACTTCTCTTCTCCTTCCCCCTCACACGCTATTCCACATAGATCTAAAAGGAAGTCAGTCACCATAATAATCACTTTTTGTCTTAGAGTTAAGAGTCTAGCTCTTTGAGGAGATCTACCTGTCTACAGGGAGATTTTCCTACAACAGTATGTCCTACCATTCTTGTCCAAGGTATAAGTATTTTTTCTCCCATAATGAATGAAATTTCTATCAAACTGCCATGGCCTCCCCAACAAAACTACCATTTCTATCATGATATTTTTTCTCTTGTTTCTAAGTTAACTTCTATTAGATTTATTTTATCTATTGCTATTTCTTTTGATCTTGAAGTGGAACAGATGGATGTGAAGACAAAATTCCTACATGGGGATCTGGAAGAAGAAATCTACATGAATTAGCCAGAATTATTTGTAGTGAAGGGAAATAAAGAGTTGGTCTGTAAGCTAAAGAAGTCACTATATGGTCTGAATCAATCACCTAGGATGTGGTACAAAAAGTTTGACACATACATCATTGGATTGGAATTTGAAAGAAGCAAGGATGATCACTGTGTATATTCCAAGTAGGTTGGTAATCACTTCATTTATGTAGTGTTGTATGTTGATGACATGTTGTTGGTAGGAAATAACATGGATGTTATCAAGTAGGTGAAATCACGGATATCCTCCAAATTTGACATGAAGGATCTCGGTGTTGCTAACTTAATTATGGGAATGGAAATTAAAAGAGATCGTGTAAACTAGAAACTATGGTTGAATCAGAGAAAATATGTTGAGACGATATTGCAGAGGTTTAATATGCATGGAAGTTAACCGATCAAGGTTCCTATTCCTATAGGTGTAAAGTTAACTGCATATCAGTGTCCCAAGACATAGGAAGAAGAAGAGGACATTTCCCATGTTCCATATGCCAGTGCAGTTGGCAGTTTGATGTATGCAATGGTCTATACTAGACCGGACATTGCACATGCAGTGGGAGTTTTGAGCAGGTATATGTCAAAACCAGGGAAGGAGCATTGGACAATAGTAAAGAGGGTCTTCAGGTATTTGTGTGGCACTACCAATTATGGAATGTGCTACCAAGGAAGATCGTGATTGGAAAGAGTGGTGGACATACATGGCTTTGTTGATGCAGACTGGGATGGATATCTAGATCACAAAAGATCTACAAGTGGGTATGTGTTTAACCTATTTGGAGGAGAAATCAGTTGGATGAGCAAAAGAAAGGTTGTAGTGGCACTCTCAACTACAAAAGCTTAATACATGGAAGCCACTCATGCAAGCAAGGAAGTAGTATGGTTACAAAGATTGTGTTCAGGTATTGGGTTGGTACAACAAGTAGTGAGATTAGATTTTGACAGTCAGAGTGCAATATTCCTAGAAAAGAACCCAGCTTATCATTCAAAGACAAAGCATATTGATGTTCAATATCACTTTGTGAGAGACATGGTTGAGGAAAAGAAGGTGTTGCTGGAAAAGGTTGACACTTTGAATAATGTTGTTGTGTGCACCAGGCGCTTTCCTAGGGGGGTCCCAATGGGGGGGAAGGTATTCCCCCCCTTGGTTATGTCCAGCGTTTGGAAACAGGCAGTAGCCCGAGGCAATGCCTCGAAATATTTTTATTGGGTAGTTTTTGCTATTTTTAGCAGTTTTGTAAATTAATCCTGGATTAAGGGATTAGGTTTTTGGTATCTACGAAATACCTAAAAAAAAATTATATATTTTTTATAGTGAATTGTAAAATTCAATATAATGAATATAAGAAAGGTTTTCCCGGTTGAGGGTTTCTAGTATAAATCTCTGAGTACTATGTGAATGATCCATTGATTAAATTATGTTTTTCTTAAGAATCTATATGCACTGCTTTACTTCATAGGTTTAAAACTTACAATAACAAAAAACACAAAAAAGGGAATTTTTGAACTGAATTAGAAAGCCTTCACAAGAGAATGTAAAACCCATGGATTATTTTGGCCTGATCGCAAGATTTGGAGAACCATTCCAGTATTAAACATTACAGAATCTAATTGGGTCTCGGTGGTAGGTTTGGTTCCTTCTATTGTGTTAAAGGGATTTAGGACCCCTCAACAGAATTGGCACTAGGAGGGCCTAAATAATGAATGGTTGAATATATATTTCACATAATATTTCAGACAACCTGTAGATTCAAAATAGCCCACATGCATGGCTAGTCATTCCCAAGACAACCCACACACATTGAGTACTCCTAAAACGATTAACTCACCCCATCCCGAGGAAGAACACATATTCCATGATATACCTTACGCTCTTCCTTATGAGGAATTGAATCAATTTAGAAGAATCACAAGAGCATATGCCCGACATATCGGTGTACTGCCCTTAGCTCCATTACTTCCTCGAAGAAAACAAATAAGCAGACCAGTGGCCGAATCCCCAGACCAGGTTTTCATGCACACAATAGAAGACATAATATATTTCTCCCTCACCAAAATCAGACATCCTCTTAATCTAATCCCCGATACACCATCCAGTAACTTCTCTGAGCCTGACAAGTTTTAGGAAGAAGAAGGGTTCAACTCAGGATTTGAAGACATGGAAGATAACCATGACCATGATGAAGAAAGGGGAAACTCACCTCATAATAATCAACCTTGGTTTTCCAGAGATGCTCTGGCCATCCCCAAACAAGTACATAACCTTCCCTGACACCTCAAGATTACCTGAAGACCATATTAACAAATTCATACTAGCAATTAGACTTATGAATGTCCAACATGAAGACGTAGTTTGCAGGCTTTTCCACTACACTTTCGAGAATTCATCCTCCAAGTGGTATTTTAACTTACCTGTAGGATCCATAATTAGTTGGATGAATTTTTAAAATGACTTTCTAGATAAACTTGCAAAAGAAACTACTACAAGATCTTTGATGGCTGAATTGTTCGTCGCCACCATGAGTTCGAAGGAAAGGGTCAAAGACTTTAATCAAAGATTCACCACCATATTAAACAAATTCTAGCCCCAGGCTAAACCCACTCAGGAATTGCAAATTGAAGTATGCACTAATGCTCTCCCATCTTCATTTCCATGTTCATGAAGAGGGCTACGAAACCAACCCTAGCTGAGAATTTTGAAAAAGCCAAAAACATAGACATCCAAATGAAGGGATGTAAAGAATGCCAGGTCTCCTTATTTAAGAAATAAGTTCAACCTCCTCCCATGAGAGGACTATTGATGACTATACCCCTAGGGAAGCAAACAAAACAAGCTCCTAAAAAAGGAGGTGGTGACATAGAGGACCTACAACGCATAGTCAAAAAGATATCAAATGAAATCATAGACATGAAGAGAAGTGCACAGGAGGGAAACCAAGGCCAGATGCCCTATAATCCTTTTTTTTAAAGGAATCCACTATTCAAAGAAATTGAACCTCCCCCATCAACCTAAACATCGATCTAGGAAATGTAGCATCCGACTCTTTCTGCACCTATCACCAAGAGAATCACCCTAAAAGAGATCGCCCTCAATGGGTGCATGCCATGAATTTGATGTCCAACTGGTTTCTAGATGAAGTATCCCTAACCAAACAATCAAGTGGCTCTAGTATGAATATTTATGATCAGGAAGAAATTGCTCCACTAGAAGAAACAACCATGTTGATATGGGATATTGACCTAGCTATACCTTCTGATGACTAGTTTGGGGTTCAAGAACCACCCGCAAAAGCCTTGGTTGTGAAAACAAAAGGTAGGGGTCAACCTCTCACAAATGACATTACTATGACCCAAATTTTGGGAGGGAGAATAACTCTCGATCACCCGAAAGCACCTTTTTCTTCCCGCAAAAACACTATAAACATCCATACATGATAATTGCCCAAGATGGATTACAATAGTAGAATATTTGAAGAAGTTGAAGGCTAATATATCAGTTATGGACATATGTATAAGCCCTCAACAAAAGGAATTTATGTTACAAGCTTTAAAGTCAGTAGAAAATCCTACAACAAGCAATGACCAAGGGGGGAGTCTAACTCCCACAAACCCAAGGAATAAACCAACTGTGAACGCCTTCTATGAGGATAAGAAGGGAAAACCTTTTGTCCTACCATTCCTTTTAACATTTGAAGTATTCAACAAAATCCTCCATAATTATTTGGTTGATTCAGGAGCATCTTCTAATGTTATGCCATTGTCTATTTGCAAAAAATTAAATGCAGTCCCTCTCAAAAGTGATAAACATGTGATACAACTAGACATAACCCAGGTGAATGTCATGGGAGAACTCAAAGATGTAATGATCAAAATAACGACACATCCTAAATTTTTGCATGTGATTGACATTATTGTAGTAGATATCCCAGAATCTTATGGATTGTTATTAAGTTGAGATTGGTATGAGAAGTTAAACAGATAATTTAGTACATAATGGGAAAACCTTTTTCTACCATTAAAGGGACACACAAATATTATCAGAATTGATAAGGAAATATATCTAAAACATACTATCACTGACTTAGAAACCCTAAATGAGCCCTCATCGACAGATTTCCCTATGCTAGACAATTATTCTTGTCATTCCTACTTCAATAAATTCTCCCCTCTCTCATCTGATATCCCTCTTACTCAAAACTATGAAATGATTTTTCGAGAGGAATTGTTGACGACGATGAAGGAAACCCTCTTCTGCCAAGAACTTGCATTAGAAATCATAGAACAAACAAGAGGAAAAGAGGAAAGTGACAAGAAAGAGGAAGATGATAGATTTTCCCCACATGTTTGGACCTTATACTTTGATGGATCTAAATTGCAAGAAGGGTCTAGGGTAGAGTGCATCCTCATTGATCCGAAAGTTAAATGACATTTCCTCTCTTGTAGAATAAAGTTTGAATGCAAAAACAACACCGCCGAGTAAGAAGCTCTAGTACAGGGGCTAAAGAAAACCATAGACTTAAACGTCAAAGAATTGAAGGTTTTCGAAGATTCTGAAATCATCGTTAGACAAGTAAGGAAAACCATACATTGCAATTATGTGCACCTAAAGTATTGCCAACAGGAAGTACACATGGTAATAGAGTATTTTGAAGCTTTCAACATCACAATGATTCCTAGAGTAAAGAACACTCTTGTTGATTCCCTGGCCACCGTTGCTTCAAGGCCATCACCTCTAGAAGACTATGAAGCCTCTCGGTTTATGGTGGAATTTCTCTACAAACCATCAGTGCCCAACAATATTTCTAATTGGAAGGTATTTGAAGGATATGAACAGATCATAAAATTTTTGACTAACCAAGATAACTTCAAAGACTTGGCTATTTATGATGAAGTATTCAAGGAAACATCAATGGAAACCGACCCTCATACAGATCAACCGACTAACAAATTGAAGTCTCACATGATACCGAAGGGAATATCCAATTTAGAAAACCTTTTTGACCTAAAGGAAATATTTAAAGGGTCAAAAAACACAAATATCGGTAGTTCCTATCCCATGCATGAAACTATAAATCTCGAAACCCCGTAAAACCCAAAAAACATAAACCTAGATAAGACAATATCTAAACAGGAAAGGAAGGACTATATCAAACTTTTTTTATAGTACCAATATGTCTTTGCATGGTCCTACCGAGATCTGAAAACGAATGATACTCGTATCATTCAACACAATATCCCTTTAAATCCTGAAGTAAAACCCTTCCAACAAAAGCTCTGGAAGTACCACCCATCCCTGGATCCTCTCATGTGTCAAGAGTTAAAGAAATAATTAGATGACAAAATTATCTTCCAGAATAGACACTCTACATGGGTAGGAAATTTGGTTCCTATAAGGAAAAAGTTTAGGGAGATCCACCTATGCATAGATTTCAAAAATCTCAACATATCTTTAGAAAAGGAAAACTACCCAGTCCCACCAATGAAGAAACTCCTACAGACCATATCTGGATCTAAAATTTTCTCCTTGCTTGACCATTTCTCAGGTTACAACCAGGTTCTAGTTTCATAAGAAGACCACTTGAAAACCACCTTCCAAACCAAGTGGGGAACCTTCACTTACAAATGCATTCCCTTTGGGTTGATCAATGCAGGAGTGACCTTCCAAAGGGCCATGGACATAGCATTTTAGGGACTGGTCAACAAGTGTGTAGTATTCTATTTGGACGACATGACTGTGTATTCAAAGAGCAAAGAAGATGACATCCAACATTTAACCTAGATTTTCGAAAGGTGTAGGAAATACGGTATATACTTAAACCCTAAGAAAAATATTTTCGGTGTCGAGGAAGGTAAGTTGTTAGGCCACATTATATCTCAAGCAGGAATTCACATATATCCATAAAGGATTAAGGCTATATCTCATATTCCATTACCCCACAACAAAAAGGCTATGCAATCATTCTTCGAGAAAATCAACTTTGTGAGGAAATTCACTGTCGATTTCACGGAAACTATCAAACCCCTACAAAAAATGATCCATAAAGATGTTGAGTTTAAGTGGGATGATGAGTGAAATAAGGATTTCAGTAGTATTAAGACTACAATATCTCAAGCCCCAGTATTGTGAAGCCTCGATTTTAACAAAGATTTCTTCCTCTATACTTTTGCCTCCAACCAATCGTTAGCCGCAGTATTAACTCAGAAGGATGATGACAATAATGATGCCCTGATGTCATTCATGAGCACTAATCTCCAAGGGGATAAAATAAAATACCCTGCTATATATAAGAAAGCATATGCGGTATACAAGGCAGTAAAACATTTCATATCTTACATCCTCAAGAACCATACCAAAGTCATCATGCCTCACCCTGCAGTCTGATCCCTATTTACTCAACAGGAGATGGGGGAAAGAAGAGAAAACTGGATGGAAGTAGTCCAAGAATTTTACCTAGATATAAAACCCGCTAAACTGGTTAAGGGACAAGGGTTATGCAAACTAGAAGTTGAAGCCTAGGACCAAGTAAATGATGACCCTGTATGGGAGAACGAATTGGCATTGTGGTGTAGTGAAGCTTCATACATCTCCCCAGGGCAAGAGTCCTGGTATGAGAAACTTATTTATCTCATGCATCATGGGACGTGCCCAGAAAACCTAAACCCTAGGGAAAGGAGAGCTCTTAAGTTAAAATTCGTGCAATATCTCCTCATAAATTTGGTACTCTTCTGGGTGAATTATGATGGGGTACTTCTAAGATGTCTCGAACATGAAGATGCAGACAAAGTTCTGAAAGAACTCCATGATGGTCCCGTTGGTGGACATTTTGAAGGAAACACCACAACTCATAAGATATTGAGAGATGGCTATTACTTTCCTACTTTATTCAAATATGCTCACACATACGCTAGAAACTATAAGACTTGTAAAATACATGTCGGAAGGGAGAAGAGAGCAGTTGTCCCACTCCAATCAATGGTCATTTCTAGGCCTTTTGAGCAATGGGGGTTATATATCATAGGACAAATTACACCAATTTCTTCAAAACAACACAAGTACATACTTACCACCACTAATTATTTCATGAAATGGGCAGAGGCCATCCCTCTGACTCATGTAAACGAGGAGGTAATAATCCAATTCATAGAACACCAACTAATCACAAGGTTCAATGTCCCTTTTGTCCTTGTTTTTGATAATGCAACTTACTTTTCTTCCACCTTATTAACAGATTTTTCTCTAGAAAAAGGAATCATAATTAGATACTTTGCAAACTATTATCCATAGGGAAATGAAGTTGCAGAATCAACTAATAAGAACCTAGTAAGAATATTAAAGAAAACAGTTGCAGACAACCAGAGAAATTGGCATAATTCACTTCATAATGATTTATGGGCCGCTAGAGTCACACCCAAGAAAGCTATAGATAATTCCCCATACTTTCTAGTATATCGACAGGAATCCATTCTCGCGAACGGGATATATATTCCATCTCTTCAACTTGCTAAAGAGTCTAGAGCGCAGCCCTCATCAATATTACAACAAAGAATTAACACCCTACTCATGTTATAAGAAGAAAGGGAGAAGGCTAAATCAAAATTCATATCCCACCAGCAGATAGTTAAAACGTGGTTAGATAAGCATAAGGCCAACGAGAAGAATTTTGAAGTAGGAGACTTCATACTAATGTGGGACAGAGAAAATGAACCTAAAGGAAAATATTCTAAGCTTCATAATCTATGGCTTAGACCTTTCCAGGTGGCCGAGAAGATTGGGTCAGACACATATCGACTACAAAATCTAAGGGGGGAACCTGACGCTCTCCTAGTGAATGGCCAAGCCCTAAAACAATATTTTCATTAAAAAAAATAAAAAAATAATGTATCTTCTATGTTTATTTTAGATGCGTCGATGTATCTTTTGCATTTATACATTTTTGTTTTATATTTTTCAATTGTGCTTCTGAAATTTTGAAATATTGGGTTTAAAAATAAAATGATTGACCTCAAATCATGCAACATAGAGAACTATGTTCCTAACTCGTCGCTCACATACGAACACAAGAAACGTTGAGGAACATGTGGTTGTTTCAAGAGATTCTCTATTTAAGCCTGCACAGATGAACAACTTTGGAGAAATGAGGAAGTGTCTTCTTAATGGCATGGTAAAACCTTAAGGGAAATATTATAAGCTGGAAAGACTACATGCACCTCAGAAACAAAACTAGTGAGTTTCACCTTAACCATCTCATTTTTTGCAAATAACAGACGTCCTCCTCTTTCGCTCGCTTAGGAAATTATGCCAAAATAAAATTCAACTATATCAAATGAGTGCACATTAGGAGAGGGTATACATATATATCTGTTAGGGCTATTGACACTCGTCAGCAACAGAGCAAGGTCTATGATGTCGGGGTGACTTCACCGGGGCTATGGATGCTCCCTGGTAGCAGAGCAACACCGTAGAAAATGAATAAGGGTAACTAAAATGCCTAGTGCCATTAAATTATTTACTAGACTCTTTTCAAAAGGGGGCATGAGTCAAGGTTACAGGAAAATAAGACAGAATAAAGGTTAAAAAACCCACAAGCAAGCCCAGATGCATCAACCGGGGAAATTTCAAATGCAAGGGTAAAAGAAGCTCTGATGAAAACTAGTTAAGTTCCTAAACAACTTTTGCATCAGCCAAGCCCAAGGAAGGAACACATTTTCTACTTTCACCCAGTAAGTTGCCATCTATTGAGCACTCAACACACCCTAAAAGGCCTATGTCAATTTTTCACTTTTTGGGTACCACTTGATCTTTGCATCGTCTGAATTCGATTTCCTTTTGAGAAATTTTTTATCTTTTCTTTTTCTCTTGACTCTCAGTAGCTATTAAAGTTTGTCTAAATTTATGAAACCCCATGAATTAAATAGGATTAACACTTAAGTAAGGAATCAACAACCAAAACACTTCACCTGACACACTCAAGATTCAGCATCGGAAGGAATCAAGAGGTGAAAAAGAATCACTCGAAAAACCTCAGTTGTCAAGCGTCAATCTTAACTGGTATCGGATAAAGGAAGTTTTGTTTCACGACAAGTCTCACATACAGACATCACTGACAGCCGATTCCCTTCGACATTGGTAAAAGGTGAAGGGATTAAATGTTAAATAAGAAGCAAACTATTTCACATATAGTCGATACCCAACGCACTTGTTGAAATCAGAGAAGACCGAATTGTGATGAACATTCTGACCACACTAAAGAGTTTTCCCCGATCTCTGATTCCCGATGCTCTTCAACATCGGGACTTTATCAAGGATGCTAACTCATAGGAAAACATGTAATAGGTATCACCCATCGCCGATCCCAGACACTTTTCGACATCAACACTTTAAGGTATGTTTTAAACCTAATGACTTAATGAAAACCCCGACTATGATTAATACACATACATTAAGCCACCTATCTTCAACACCACGTGTCTTTTCCATATTGGAGAACCGTATGGCCTAGTTTTATCTTGATTCATTTTTGGTTCCTTAGGTCAAAGTCACACCTCCAATTCATTTTTTCCACATCATCATTGTATGATGAGATCGATCGACATCGAAGATTTTACGAGGGACATTGACAAAAACAGTCATAGTGAATCCTCAATCCTTGATCCACCCACTGAGAAAGTGACACGATGGGATGTTTTAGGGCTAGATACAATTAGATTCTGAGCATTTAAGGGACTAATTAATTCCAAATCCTCCATTATTTTCTACTTCATGTGTGAATCAAAACAACCATTTTAAATTACTGATAGACCACATCACCCTCCGCACCTCCATCATCAACCCACAATGAATTCAAGTTGTAGAGATTTTACGGAATATTTTGTTTGAATTCCACTCATCACCTAAATTAAATGGTTGATATGACATGGTAAGTTCTTCCCTGGTTTAAATTATCTTGATCCATTGTAAATGAAACCATTTTGTGTGCAAAGAAGTTTCATAGCATCTAGAGAAGTTAGACGAGCAAGTTGAAAGCTACAAAGATCTCGTGAGTATCAAATAACTAGGTTTAGCAAGATTCACAAGAACAATGCCTCCAAGAAATACAACCACTAGGAGATCGTCGAGGGTGTCAAAGCTAAAATAACCAGAGGTAGGAGAGGGCTCCCCTCCAGGGGCCGCAAAAAAATTAGAATTTACTCTGAGGTCGAAACCAGTCATTAAGACATCTACAAAGAAGGTTTTCAACCAACCTTCATCCTTTGGAGACATAGAGGCCAGCATAGGGATTAAGGTAGCACTCTCACATTGGGGAGAACTCTTCAAAAGGATCAGCCATAGGGAATTTCTGGAATATATCCCTCACAGTGACCCAGATATGAGAAAGCTCGACGACAAAGTTTTTCTGAATATTTGACAATCATACCTACACATGGTAGCAAGAAGGACTTCGGTGTTCCACTACATAGAACTCTTGAAGTGGCTCATTTACCACATAGACACACAAAAATGTTTGATTAACGACAACAATGGAGGGTGTGTCAAAGTATTCCTTCCAGTGGAGGTCCAAAAATATTACAAACTTTGAGACCCTAAGGAGCAGTTGAATACAGATTTCATTGTGAAATTATATGAGTGCCATGATGTCAGTTGACTGATGGCCTCATGGTGGAGATAATATAGGAAGTACACCAACCAAAAAACCATTTGGTACCAAATGACCAAATTAAGCCAGTCGTACATCTACTTGATGCCTCTAATATGCTGATTGTATGGGGAAAAGGACTGCTCCAGATTTTCGGAGGCATGGATGCCTCTAGCTTACACAGTGGCCATTTTTGGGAGAAACTTCAACTAGGGAGCCATCATTTACAAACCACTGAGCATCTACATAAACCAATCTCAGACACCAAAGGAAGGAGAGACACCAACCTTCTACATGGCTTCATACTTACTAGATATCATGTGTGTCATAAGCATATTTACTGGCATGAACTTGAGCTGACATGTTGCAAAACTCTCGGTCCATCTATATTTCAGCATCCTATGGGAGAACATGTACAAGAATTCTTACTCCCATATTTGTGATGAATTCATCGCACGTATTTATTTCATTCTTTTCAAGAAAGAATGCCCGCGACTGTCGGACGCGGCCAAAAAGATGTTATCAAAGGTAGGCCATTGGTGCCTGGACGAGTGAGAAACATACATCAGTGTGTTTGGGGCCACTGGAGCACCACATATTCTACCAACACATGTCTCTGGTCGGCTTGTAGTGGGGGATATATGCTACCAGACAATCCTGCAAGGCTACAACACCACTCTGGTCAAGGACAAGAAAAGGGCATTCATACCTTATGGTTTCAATGTAGGCTTCTACACGGTGAATGACACTACTCAATACAAACAGGAAGGGTTGAGCCAATTAGAGTTCATATTCCAGACCGACCGATTCTGCAAACATGACCCAAAGTTTCTAGTCTTGAAACATGCCTTGCAAGTGTCGTCATGTTGGTAATATGCCCATGATAAATTTGAAGATGAATTCTTCATAGAAAATGCCCAAGACTAGGACAAGGTGGTGGAAAGGATGTCTAACCCAAAAATGACCAGGTTCAGAGCCATGAGCTTGGATGAACTGAATAAAATATTAGACAAATCCTCTCAAGGGGACCTTAGGGCCAGGGAATAAATGATAGTGGAAAAAGAAACATAAATCCACCTATCATCCCCAGTGCAAGACAGAGGTTTCCCTATGACCCGTGACACACAAGAGAGAGGGTTTCTCATGATAAAACAGGCACAACGAATAATTGATCAGCTACAAGATGACCCAAATCTCATGGGAATGACAAGATCTCATGCCGATAACCCTAATGGAAGCTAGATGAGGCCAAGTGACCCTGAATTAATAGACATTGATGAAATTACCAGGTTAGATGACCTTGAATTCACATCTCCACCATTCGAATCATTGATAGGTGTTTTGACTCAGTCGGAGATAGTTGGAAGATCAGGGAGAACAAGTGCTCCATACCCCCTAAGTGAATTGATAAAAATTTATGATGACGAAGAGAGCCAGAAGGTATCCCTAGTGAACCACGTACAGATCGAAGAGGAAAAAGAGCTAGAGAAGATGTCTTACTCAACTCTCGATGCTCAAATTCAGGGTCTTCCATAGAATGAACAGGAAATATAGAGTGTCTTAGACAATGAGCTTCCTGATGCATCGAATATCCAAGCATACAGTATGAAGGATAGGCCAGTGTTGGGTGAACAACAGGAAGATGCTACACAGTAGGAAATCAACGTCTCAATGATCGATGATCAATTAAGTACTGAGCCTAACCCCAATGCCTCTATTTCAATCGGTACTGAACTCCCCGATGAACAAAAAATAGAATACGGGCCTTCAGAACACAAGTAGGAAGTTTAGGAACCCAGTCTTGAACAAGTATATACCATTGGGAGTCTAGGGAATACACTCACCTGGGGAGATCAACAAATACCTGAACCCATGGATGAAGTAGCCGACATACATGGCATCGCTTATGACCGGAAAATGAAAGATATCATCTAGAGAACCACCAAAAAGAGGAGGATAACTTTAGATTTATCCATCCTCATCACCATGGAGGAAAACCTGATCAACATAGATCATGATAAGACATCAAAACTGATTGACGCAGGGATGGAAATCACAGATGTCACCCTGGACAGAGATAAAAGAAATGAAAAGGAATTGGTTGTTGCTATGAAGGAATTGGAACATTTTCACCACTTGGAGAAATACTACCATGACACCACATAGGCCGCGGTGTTACTAAGGAGAGAATTCCAGGAGGCCTACAACAAATTCATAGATGAGAAACACCTATTCACCTCAAGGATATCCGAGCTTTAGGAAGACACCCTCCTGGCACTTGCAACTTGAAAAGATATGGAGAGGTGGTACGAGAAATCACAACAAGTTGTGGAAAGGGTTGGCTATATCAGTATGGTCCAACATGGTCGAGATACAGAAGAGCATGGAATTCAGGTGTTGAAAGAGAGAAGACTTGATCACATAAATAAATCAGTTGAGTATTGGGAAAAAATGGCCTGGGAAACTCATCGAGAAATACAAGAAAAATGGGACAAGTGTGAGAAAAGTTGGATCAAGATCAAACAAGTAATGAAAGACATCAACTTCCCTGAGTTTGGCACACCCAATGAATTTGTCGACTTCTGAAACATAGTCAAGACTCACTCCAAACAAGACTCATCATGGACCGAGGAAATAACAAAGGTGACATATATGGCTCCAATTCAGGTGTGACAGTTCATGGAGTACCCAATCAAAGCTCAGGCTAGGTTGCAATAGTTAAGTGCTAGAATAGTCAAGTATCAGGAACAAGCAGTAGAGATAAGAGAGATTCACTTGGCCCCAATGGAAAAACATATATTCTCATATGCAAACACATGCGAGGATCTCTTCATCAAGTGGACAGAGTACGAGAAGAGTCACCCACTTAAGTGAGATCCTAAGATGACTTTTAGAAAGACTGATAGAACAAAGAACCATGTGGTCAGGATTTTTTTACTTAGTTTCACTTTAGTAGTTATGTTTAGTTAATAGTATGTTATAAATAGGAGTATCGACCTATTAGCAAGGGTCGATGGTTGTTGCAAATACCCTCATTTTTTGGTTTTGTTAAGAACTATTTTGGAGTTTCCTTTAATTAAGAAGTCCCTTTTGGGACCAGAGATAAGTTTGTGTTTTTCATCAAATGTGTGTATGATTGGACGAGAAGAATAATTATTTCTTATTTCATCTCATAAATGGATGTTGTAACGAGTAAGAGCTACTAAATCTGTTGATAAGTTATCTGATTCAATATTTTACAGTTCTTGTCTTTAATGATGAAAATAAATCATTGTGTTATTATGTGATTGATGATTAGAGTTGAGTGAATTATTTTACTTGCCATCGTTTATCGCATGCATGTTTTCTTCTGATAAATTTTATCTCAGTTAGTAATTGGAATACCCACATGGTTAACGTATTAGTACTAGGCCTATAGTAGAAAATCACTGTCTACATGCTAGAGTGAAAGGGTTATCCCGAGCTCAGCTTCTTCTCCAGAAGTTAAGTTTGTTCCCACTTTGTCACTTAGTTGGTTTATACTAGATTTATCTTATATCAGTCCCACCTAAGAGAAAACAGAAAAAAGAGAGCGTTTGAACTGAAGGAGAAATCCTTCACAAGAGAATGTAAAGCCCATCGATTATTTTGGTCGGATCGTAAGATCTGGAGAACCATTCCACTATTAAATGCTGCAAAGTCTAATTGGGCCTTAGTGGTAGGTTTGGATCCTATTGTTGAGTTAAAGGGATTTAGGACCCCTCAACAATACCCTCTATTCCTATTTATACTAAATCTATCTATCCAAAAGAACAATCTAGAGGAATGTCCTTCTAGAAGTGAAAGCTTCTATTAGGTATTCTTACATTTGACTTATTCCTCCTTATTTCTAGGCCTTATTAATATTGACCTTTATTACATGGAAATATATTATTCTAACCACTTGATGGGTTAGGTAGGTTAGGTCCCTAACAATATGCCTATAATGAATTTGTAAAATATGGCAAGGGTGTTGCATAATCCAAATGGTAGAACACAGTATGAGAATGTCCCCCAAGGATAGGTCAACGTTGTTTTCTCTTTATCTTTAGGGGAAATTTGAATCTATTTGCATCCACTGAAGTCATTGACGAAAGATAAATACTTCTTCCCTGCGAGTGTGTCTAAGACCTGGTTGATAAATGGTAATGGGAAGTGGTATTCATGTGTTTATTTATTTAATTCTCAATGATCTATGCAAATTCTCCATTTACCATTTTTATTTGATACCATTACAAGAGAGGAAACCCACTAGATATCAAAAATAGGATATATAAAATTAGCTGTAAGCAATTTTTTTAGATATTCTATGGTATGTCTTCCATGGTTG
>SNQJ01S0024117.1:65556-77466 GCA_010110895.2 Picea sitchensis | reverse complement strand
TTCTTTCACACTCGTTAAAATGGTCCAGAAGAACATTCCTGATGGAGTCCATAGTTAATCTTTTTTCAAACTCCTTAAAAGTGAAAAAATGGCCGAGTGATCTTCTCTTTATCACACTCGTTAAAATGGTTTTGAATAGACATCTTGTCGGTTCCAGTTTACCCCTTTTTCGAACCGGCTAGACTATCTTCGAAAAAGGTACCCCAATGGAGTCTCCTTTTATGTTTTTTCAGACTCTCTAAATATGAAAAACCACCGAGCTTACCTTCTTTGGGCTCGTTAAAATTACATCGAAGGAAGTTACCATTGTGTGTTTTATCAACCGCATTTGCATACCTTATCCACCAGCCTTGTGACAGTTTGTTTCTGCGTCTTAACACCTTTGGCCGCCGAAGGATTTTTCCCGAGTATCATTTTACTAGAACATTAGTCTTGTCCTTATGTCTTGAGCTTGTATGTTAGCAACACTCGTTCCTCCATTGTAATGTAATATTCCTTTATTCTTTTTCCACCATTATCAAAAAGAACAAAAAAATCAAATATACCCCAAAAGGAGGAAGGGAAAAGTATTTTCTTTATTGGCAGCATAATGAGTCACCCTTGGATAAAGCACATTTGTTCGTTTGTTCATCAGACTATGGGATGTAGTACGACCTTAGGAAGTTGTTCTCGCTATATAGAGTTGTGTCCTCCACCGTTTGGTTATTCTTCCAAACATATGGAGAGTTTGCATTGCCTCCTGCTTCGTAGACTTATGATTAACATTCATGCTGCCTGAGTCTCATCACTTGTCATGCTATTGTCCTTGTTCGAAATCACTGAAGCCTTCAATCCGATCATCAAGATTATCAAGTCCATGACTGACGAGCCATCGAAGACCTCTAGGTAGTGCAGTCGTACACTCATATTACACTCCTACCCGAGTTTTGGAAGATTTTGAAGTTGTTGCTCGAGCTCTGAAGATCTCATCTCTAGCCATCAGGCCGAATCAACTTCTGGGAGATGGATACTCTATATGTATATCTTCTTGATTTCGAGATGTAGTTCCATTGTGTATTTTTCGCGGCTACTCTTTATAGTTATTTGACATTGATCTACAGTGTATTTGATTGGTAGCCATGGTTCTATTTTATCCCAAGCATGGGTATGCCCGCCTCGGTGATACATTTGTTATTTTGTAGACGACACCTCCTGGTTCCTGATCCTTGGTCTCAATCGTTCGACATATCATTAAATATTGGTAATGTATTTCGGCCATCAGATGCTCTTATGACCTCACACATTAGGGGGCATCTGTTATAACCCTAAATTGCACCACACATGCTTACCTGGCTTCAGGCCAACTCATATCCTTTCTTTTCCAAAAACACTACTAAACAACTCTTTGAAAATCCTCTTATGTAAAGGCCCATGTGCCCTAACCCATTACTGCATGCGTGTACACGCTGGCTGACCCAAAACAGCTCGCATGGACCGCCAAAAGCATGAAAAAAGGAAATTTGTCGACGGAACAAAAAACTATGGGTGAGTTAACTAAAACTCCCAGCCATGCATGGCCAAGGGTTTGTCGAAATACCTAGCTCCTTCTAGCCTATAAAAGAAGGGGTATGGGTACCATTTGGAGGGGGAAGAATATAGCAAAGAAACTCTACCCATTTACGTATTCCATTGTCCCAACCCTTTAGCCTTTCCTAATGCCAAAGGAGATTTAAAGCAAAGCAGTTGAAGGACAGAAGAAGAGGAGCCCAGGATCAGGTTCAAGGAGCGGTGGTCGGTCTCAGCTTTTGTAAAGTTGACTCATTTTAAGTAATAAAGAGAATGATTTTCCCGTCCCAATTCATGGAATTTTTATGGTTTGATTAGTTTATGTTTGATTTCTAACCCATGAGTATATAAGTAGTATGCATGCATAGTTGTTGCTCGTCTTGAATGTAGGTCAGCTTTGGAAGGAGTATTGCGAACAAGTAATCAAGCACAACGGAGGATCGACATCAAATGTCGGTAACGAGGTGGGTTGATCTTTCCATTCATTTATGAATAAAATAGGATTTAAATCTAGGGATGAAGGTAGAAAGTAATTTCTATTCGGTCATATCTGCATGCAAAGTCTGAACTCTATTTTCTAGTCCGTAGGGTGTTTTTCCCCAGCAACACCCAGAACTACAACATTGTTGAAGATTTGTCTCGAGCACCATGTGTTATGTCTGCGTTAGAAGTTCCACAACACTGCCCCAGTCAACGTAGAACACTCTTGGCCGCTATTGGCACTTTTGATCCTGAGTCATCCAACAATATCATGTTTAACCTGGATAATTTTACATCTCGACTCTCTCACCAACTTGCTTTCCAAGTTGATGTTGTTTTTCACAATCAACAAATTCACCGAACTATTTTGGATGAGGGAGCCTCTACTTGTGTCATGTCTTTATCCTACTGGAAAAGTTTGAAATTACCCGCACTTAACAAATCCCCATGATGTTTCGTGCATTCAATGGGAGAGGTTTTTATCCTCACAGACTATTACAGTCCTTAGCCGTTCAATTATGCGGAAAAACTGTTACTGTTGATGTTGAGGTGGTTGATGCTCCTCTCGATTACAAACTCTTACTTAGAAGAAGTTGGTTTTATTCTATGACTATCATTACTTCGTCGGTATTTTGATGCGTATAATTTCCTCATCAGGGAAAAACTGTCAATGTCGATCAGTTATATTTTTGTACACCCGACGCTCATGCTCCCGCTACCAACAATATTCCATTCTTGGGAGATCACAATATCGCATATGAAAGCATTGGTGTTGTCTTGTTGAAAGACTCTAGCCTTATGGGTACCTTCCGTACACCACTTCCACCCACCACACATCATGTTGTCACAATCAATATGATTTCGACTACGGTTTACCAATCCTTGGAATCATCTGACCCTTGGATTGTACCTATTCCATTGGAATTCGATGCACTAGGTGACACCATGCCACTTAGTCTAGCCAAAACCTCATACGTTGCTATCCAATCTGCCTCTCCCTCCTCGGATGACCAACATCTCTTGGCACTCGATAGCTACTCGATGCCATCATGGTTAAATTCCTTGACGTCTGCTTTCGACTACATTTCCAAAAATTTTCCTTCCGATGAATCTATAATGGAAATGCTTAGAATAGAAGACGTACCTTGGGATGATAGCCATCATCGATCCTCTTTTCTTCCACCTCTCGAAGAAATTCAAGAAGACATACACTCTGTCTTCCCTCCTGATGTTGTCGATTTTCCACAATCTCCCATCCTCACACAAGATACTCTTTCTGAGGGGACTTTGTGCAACATTTCATCTACGATATTTATCAACATTTCGATAAAAGCAGGTGTTGTGTAAATCATTAGCCTCTGTGCTAATTTTTCACCCGAGGAAGTGGTCTCTTATACCGCTTTATTTAAAGAATTTCGCGATGTCTTCGTTTGGAGCTATGAAGAGATGCCAGGGATCGATCCATCGATCATTGTGCATGAGATTAAAACCTACCTAAGTGTCAAACTTGTTCAACATAAAATCTACCCGGTCCATCCTAAAAAGACCGTGGCCATTAAGGCAGAAGTTGAAAATTTATTGAAATCTAGCTTCATTTATCTTGTCCCTTTGATGGAATGGGTTTCGAACATTGTTCCGGTCACTAAGAAGCAAGGGATCATTCTTGTCCGCGTTGATTACAGGGATCTCAATAAGGATTGTCCGAAAGACAAATACCCTATGCCCTTCATCGATCAGATTATTGATAATTGCGCTGGTAGCGCAATTTTCTCTTTTATGGATGGTTTCTCAGGGTATAAACAAATTGACATTTTACCTGCTGATCAACATAAGACAACCTTCATCTGCCCGTGGGGAACTTTCGCCTATCGAAAACTACCATTTGGCCTTAAAAATGTTGGTGCTACATTCCAGTGAGCCATGTCATATGCTTTCCACGATATCAAACATATTTCAAAACCCTACCTCGACGAGTTACCTGTCCACTCATCCAGTCGATCAGACCATTTTGGTCATCTACGGGTGATTTTTCTTCAATGTCGGTTCTACCGTATTCTTTTGAACCCACATAAATGTATTTTTTCTGTTGAATCAAGCTGACTCCTCGGCTTTGTTGTCTCCAAGGATGGGATTCAGGTGGGTCCTTTAAAAATTCGATCTATCCTAGCTTTACCTCCACCTAATAATATGACACAACTCTAAAGTTTGCAGGGGAAAGCAAACTTTCTTCATTGTTTCATTTGTAACTACGCTAATATTACCAAAGGATTTATGTGATTGTTGTAGAAAGACACCCCTTTCATCTACGATGACACTGCTCAATGATATTTTGCTTCTCTTAAGCATGCATTGACCAATGCACCTATGTTGCATCCTCTAAACTATATGAAGGATTATATCCTTTACTTAGCAGCCTCTACTTCCACTATTGCTATGGTGTTAGTTCAAGAGGACCCTATCGGTGAGGAACACATGATATATTATTTGAGCAAAAGTCTATCTGGTCCTGAGCTCCAATATTCACATGTTGAAAAGTTGGCTCTGACAGCTGTCATCCCTGTCCAGAGATTTCGTCACTACATTTTTCTACGCACCACCACAGTTATCGCGGACTCAAACCCCATGTATCACATACTGACACATCAAGTTCTTGGGAGGAAATATTCTAAATGGATCTTCATCCTTCAAGAGTTCGATCTTGAGTTTGTTAAGTCCAAAGCTAAAAAATCTTTGGTGTTTGCGGAGCTTATCTGCGGCTTTCCTCATGTTGATGAAGATACTGAGCCCAAAGATTTTCTCCCTGATGAGACTCTGTTCCTCATCAGCATGTATGACCCTTGGTATGGAGATATCCTTCTTTATCTCCAGACCCAACATTTTCAGCCCGATATCTCTCATGAAGAGCGTCGTCATATCTGCCATCATTCCTGTCGCTACCTTATCATCAGTGATACTTTGTATCATTGTGGTATTATCCTACGATGATGTTTGACTCATGAAGAGGTTGAACGCGTCCTTAATGAATGTCACCTTAGAGCCTGTGGTGGTCACCTTTCTGGGATGGCTACAGCCCAGAAAATTTTACGTGTCAGTTACTTTTGGCCCTAAATCTTCAAAGATTGTATCGAAGCCGTCAAAAAGTGCCCACCCTACCAAGTTTTTCAAAACAAGGCACACACCCACCCTACTCCATTGCATCCTGTTATTGCCATCGACCCCTTTGCCAAATGGGGCATTGATTTCATGCAGTGTAATCCTACCTCAGCCAGGGGCCATGGTTATATAATCGTTGCTATCGATTACTTTACAAACTGGGCTGAGGCTATGCCTACCTTTCTAAATGATGGCCATACTATAACTCTTTTCTTTTTTAACCACATCATCACTCATTTTGGTGTTCCACACGCCATCGTCACTGATCATGGTTCACACTTTCAGAACCAGATGATGAGTGAGTTGCATGGCAAGTTGGGTTTTCTCCATGAGAACTCATCCTCGTACTATCCTCAAGCTAATGGAAAAGTTGAAGCTATCAACAAGGTCCTTAAAACCATGATACGATGGATGGTAGGGGAAAACAATATATCTTGGCACTTACAACTATTCTCCGCTCTCTGGGCTTATTGGACCTCAGTAAAAACTGTTACTGGATTCACTCCCTTTCAACTAGTATATGGCATAGAAGTTGTTTTACCAATCAAGTGCGAAATTCCCTCGCTGAAACTCAAAGTAGAACTCCTACCCCACACTTTTGATGAAGAAGAACGTTTCTTACACTTGACTAGGTTGGATGAAACATGTCGTGATGCCGCTCTCGTTAACAAGACGTATCAAAAGTGAATCAAGAATCAATACGACAAATCTGTCCATCCTCACACTTTTGCAGAAGGATACCTAGTCCTTGTTTATGACCAGGCTCATGATAAGTTAGGGACAGGGAAGTTAGAACCTCTATGGCATGGTCCTTACATTATGAAACATGTTCTACATAGAGGCACCTATGAACTAATTGACTATGATGGAATCTCCCTGGGTGAGCCTCGGAACGGGCTTTACCTTAAGAAGTACTATGCATAGAACATCTAGCATACGTGCTTTGTACACTATTGTATTTTTAGTTTGGTGCGTCTTTTTCTTTTGCGTGCTCGAGTTTTTTCCTTAGCCACTTATACTATGTCTTGTGTTTTCATGCCCAGATGACATCTTCCTTTCCTATCTTTGTCAGGTTTGCGGATGGCGCTAGTCAACACACCCAGAACGTTGCTTCTGTAGCTTGGCTCATTTACCACTCTGACGAGTTGGTGAGTTCTGGAGGTATTTTCTTAGGATCGATAACTAACAACATGGTAGAATATCATGCTGTCATCGGAATTTTAACCGAAGCCTCCTCCCTAGGCATTTCTCTCATGATCGTCAACCTAGACTCCCAACTCGTGGTCTGTCAACTTAATCGAATCTACGCTATTCACAATCCTATCCTACTATGTCTCCACTTACGAGTTCGTCGTCTTGAACGAATGTTTTATTTTATCAAATACAGACACATACCAAGAGAACTCAATACCATTTCGGATTCGTTAGCTAAATACATCATGGATAGGTATCTCGTACATAGATAAGTTTTCATAAAGGAAATAAATCACATCACATATCATCATGTAAATTAAAACACATCACATAAAATACATCGTTATTTGCAAATCATTTGGCACTGTAAAAACTCAGAAATATATATATATATATATATATATATATATATGGCGTGACTGAAAATGTTTGATTACATCAAAAAAGTACATAGAAGGGAAAAATGTTGGGTCCTCATGCCCATAACATCGTCATAAAGACTATACAAAAAAATATCATCAGTGAGGTCCTAGTCCTCTCGCATCACTTTGTGCTTCGAGTAGCACATCACCGCACGAGCTACTCATCTCAGTAAAGAGTTAATACTTTCAGGAAATCCCACTGTGTGTCTCTGCAAGTGAAAGTGTACGTTCTCCCTCTCAAGGGGAGGAATACCCGTCGTAAGACCACAGAGGTTTGTCTCCACCTCTTGGAGACCCCATGTTGCTACTACTACCTGAGCATCCCCGCGGCACCCCAATGCCGGTATCTCTGCCAAATGTGTTGCTCCCTTGTCTGCATGATGAAACACTACATCCGTTAGAAACTCTCTTATGTACCCAAAAAAATAATATAAGTTTAAAATAAAAAAACAGACTTGACAAAATCTTTTTGGTCTCTTACCTGACACATCCTAGTCCACCCCATCTGGAAGGACCAAGTCCATGCTTCCCCGGAAATCAACTTCAGCGTATGGAAAATATTCTATCATGATCAATTGGTGTCCCAGCCAAGCGAAGAAATCACCGGTGAATTTGAACTATGAATCTGAGCCTAGTCTCAGAGACAGGTTAGTCCATTGCTCCATACGTGGTTCTCCCACTGGCCATACTGCTAATGCAATTTGAGGTTGCATCAGAGGAATGTGTTCTAAGAAGAATGAAACCAAGAATGAACCATATCCGAACTGCTTCTGTTTCCCTTCTCTGCATCTCGTAATCTGCTCCTTCACATTCTAAAGGAACCCTGCAGTCCAATTAAACAATGTTGGCTCTAGACACTGTAAACCATAGGCCACTTGTGATATTTAAACTAGGTGTGTGCTGGTACTTCCCGCTATACTCGTAATGGTAAACAGAATGGACCAAAGAGGTAGGTCCCTGATATATTTGATTTCGATTCTACCTCCCACTAGTCTCACTCCTGGGACACAATGATTTGCCAGGTACTCATCCATAGACGCAGGAAGTGCCCTCTGTCCGGATAAAACTACGGGAGCCCCTCTTTTCGAGAGGCCGGTCAGGAAGTATACATATTCCAACTTGATGGTGAGAAGATGTGTTCCAATTTGGAATCCTTGTTCCACGACGTTCCATAACCTGATCATATGCTCAAGAAGAAGAATCTCTTTCTTCATTTTTTTCATTTTGAATAACTTGAGGAGACCGCAATTCCTCAATGCAGCCCATGCTTGGGGAATTTTCAAGGCGACCACATCACTGAGCTCGTTCTCTCTTTCTTTCCACTCGATCATGATTATTGCCAAAGTTACCTGCAATCATCAATAACCAAAATTCATTAATCACATTTTTTTGGCGATTTTTGGGTAATTTTTTTTTTCAAAGATTGTTTGTGTTGTCTATGATGCCAATGCCCCTCTCATATGCACATCATTTCACCAACGTATCCCTACAATAGTCATCTAGGCACTTTAAAAATCAAAACGCACACCATTCACGATTTGAGAAAGAGTTGGCTATTTTGGGCATTTTTTTTCTTGTGTTTCTGGGCAACGCCCTGTCCACCACTACACCAGTGCATTGGCACATTGTTCAACAACTTGTAGGGGCATTTTAACAAACAAGCAACACTACCCCACTAAATTTAGAGGAGCGTTGAGCTTTTTTGGGTGCTTGAGACAACCCAGGGCATCATTTTTACACCCAACCATTGCCTAAAAATGAATTTTGAACCATACAAATGAAAGAAAGGAAGACAATCACTAACCTGGTCCAAACAACGAGGAAAATGGTTGATCATAGCTTTGACACTGAACAATGCAAAATTCACCTCCAAAGCACAAATTCTCCACTGCTACAAATATTTACACAAATGAAATGGTAAATGATATTGTTACCCCATTTTACTATTATACATTTCATTTTCTCATAAGATATAGTTATTTTTGGGGTTTTGAAAATATTTTGGAGTTCTTATTAATCCTCTGGAATGTAGTTTTGACATTATTGGCAGGTTTCAAAACAATTTTGTTCGTTTTTTCATCTTGTCACATTCACGAGCATAGTCTTAGTTCGTTCTCAAGATCAAACACATAAGAACGTGCCGGGTAAACTTTTATCTCTTTTTCAGACCCACATGGATACACAAAAAAGGAACCCCTTGGAGTCGTCTTTAAGCTCTTTTCAGACTCTCTAAACGTGAAAAGATTGTTGAGGGATCTTGCTTCCTTTCCCACTCATTAAAAGTTTTGAAAGGATGTCTTTCGAGTGATAATTTATCTATTTTTCGGCCTCGTGAGACTAACATTATGAAAAAGGACAACACTGGAGTCGCCTTTAAGTCATTTTCAGACTCTCTAAATATGAAAAACCATCGAGTTTACCTTCTCTGGACTCGTTAAACAATCATACAATGAAGGACCCATACGGGACTGAACCCTTACTTCTTCCAATTCGTTAAATAAAGGAAGATAAACTTACCGAAGGTGAGTTATATTGAGCATGTGTTACCCTCCTCGATCTCGTTAAACTAAAAAGAGGTACTCGTCTATCTGGATGGGGGAAAAATTGAAGGAAACAAGCCAAGCATTTTTTTGAGGACATTACCAGTGATTCTTACGGCCGCCCTTGAACACAACACTTTATCTTTGCATACATTTTAATCCACTGAACCTATGCACTGAATAAATCCTTTGAGTTTTCTTACTCCTTTGGGTCACCTGACGAAAGTCACCATATCCACTGCATTATCGTGTTTTGGTCCATGTCATGTTTCTGCTATCGTGCCTCGGTGTTCAAGGGAAGTGTCTGCCTCAAGAGTCAACAATCACAATTTTTTGTTTCAACACCTGTGTTAGTCCATGTTATTTTGATCCACCAATTACATCTCTATGTCATTTTCGTGTCATTGATGGGGGATACATCAAGGCCCTCCTTCGATGAGTATGTTCATGTCGACTTCAACACATTATCCAAGAAATAGACTTAGAAACTAGTTAGTACCTTGGCACTTGCATGCCCCAATGGAAGGCCTCCTCATGTCCGATAGTGGGTTTAGATCATTGACCTCCCTCTGATCGGATGATTCCATGGATGTTTGACTTCAGCTCATCCATTCACATTTGTTGGAATGTACTAGAAGTACCTTGGGAATCATTGACATCAATGGTGATTTCCCTCGTGCCTGTTAATGGTTTACCTCATTGACCGGTAATTAAGTGGTTTCTGCCATGTTTGACATCAAGACATATATTCACATGGTTAGATTTGTACTACATCAAGAACGATAAGAAGACCCTAGGTTGAGTCATCACTCTTATATGTATTTTTCCCAGGTTGCGATGGAGTTTCTTTTGAACATTGACACATATACTGTTACATAGATCCACTTTGTATTGGTCGTGGCTATGTCTTGTCGTCTCGTAGATCCACTGTGTATTCTTCATGGCTACGATCAGTTCAGGTCATAGGAGTATAAATCCACATTGTATCTTCAGTGGATATACCTTTTTATCAGTATAATTATGGATCCACAGTGTATTTTATGGCGGCCATACCTTGAAAGTCTTTATCGCTCAAGCATAGGTATGTCTGCCTTGGGTTTGAAACATGTCATAACATTTGTTTTATGGTTGTGTGCAGCTTCTATCAGGTTCTCTAAGTCCGTACCCTTGCTTGAAAAATTCTACAAAGTACTTCAGTCACCAGTTCTCGTCTTCTAACTTCTCACTTTGGGGGGCAATATGTTACACATCAAAATTACTCACTAGGATGATGGCCTAGTGTCGTCATTACCAATGTTGCAAGTGTTGCATTTCACCTACAAGTGTCGCAAATATCATATTGTTGTCCTGCCTGTGTTGTGTCTCAAACAACATTATCAAGAACACCTACAAGACACCTCAAAAGAATGGTTATGAAGAGGATAAGTCATTTGACAAAGAGTGCAAGTTGTTTTCCACTGAGAAAACCACTAAAAAAACATTTTTGCAAGGCAACGCTCCCCTATACACTGTCAAGGAGTACCAATGCTCCCTGACCTCCTTTGGGAGAGTGTTCCAATGCTCTGTGTCCCATTCTGAGGGAGTACTGGCCTTTTTTGAGAGAATCTTTGGATTGTTGAGAGAAATCAGGGAAGAATCCCTTCATATCTGGAGTTGATTGGGTTTGGATCTAAGCTCAAAGCTCAACCTTAGGGAAGATCCACAACTAAAGGAGAAGAATCCTCAACTTATCCCAAGGATCTCTTAAGTGGTTAGGCCTCTCCAAGCCTATATAAGGAGGCCTCTTCATGGTGAAAGGGGAGACATTGTGAAGTATTAAACTTATGATCGCATAAGGGAGATATCATTGAAGCATCAACATTCTGTGTGGATTATTTGAGAAAGGGTCTGGACAAAGGGATCTTGGTGAAGTTGTTGCACTACATCCATGGCTGTAAGCACCACTTTATTCTCATTAATATAAATCTATGCTTGGCATGTTTCCTTTAAAGTTTGTGTACATTTCATGAACTTGTCTCTAGTAGATAGATTTGTTTTTGAGCTAATCTCAGTAGAATAGGAAGTTTGTTGTATCTTTGTTTGTTCTACAGGACTTATTGAGGAACTTAGGATCGAAGCTCAACCTGAATTGTGCGAGGAAAAACACCAGTAAAAAGGTACACTTTTTCTTCTTCTTCTTCTTCTTCATACATTGGCTTAATTAGATCTAAAAGGAATGTTAGTGTCCACAATAACATTTTCTGTCTTGGTCATAGGGGTCTAGTATCCAAGAGAGAATCCATTTGTCCACAAGGGGATTTCTCTGTAACAGAGGTCTTCCCACCTACCAGCCTGTCTGTAATTCATTTCTGGGTCAGAGGACTGTTCTGGTCCTGAGCAATTAAATCCAATAAGGTACTGGTTTGGTGGAGGTTAACACAACCATTCCTGGTACCCTTCACCATCTCTTTCATAGCATTCACAATCTCTCTTAGTACACCCCCCTTCTAATAGTCATGCAACACTTATCCATTTTCTAGTAAATAACATAATTTACATTCATTGACCTTTTATACAAAGGTCCATAAAATCAAACA